>CAUDMG010002260.1:0-50000 GCA_958450375.1 Homarus gammarus | reverse complement strand
CACTCCCTCCATCTCCCCCATCCTCCACACTCCCTCCTCCTCCTCCACACTCCCTCCACCTCCCCCACCCTCCCTCCTCCTCCCCCATCCTCCACACTCCCTCCATCTCCCCCATCCTCCACACTCCCTCCTCCTCCCCCATCCTCCACACTCCCTCCTCCTCCCCCATCCTCCACATTCCCTCCTCCTCCTCCATCCTCCACACTCCCTCCTCCTCCCCCATCCTCCACACTCCCTCCTCCTCCCCCATCCTCCACACTCCCTCCTCCTCCCCCATCCTCCACACTCCCTCCATCTCCCCCATCCTCCACACTCCCTCCTCCTCCTCCATTCTCCACACTCCCTCCTCCTCCCCCATCCTCCACACTCCCTCCTCCTCCCCCATCCTCCACACTCCCTCCTCCTCCCCCATCCTCCACACTCCCTCCTCCTCCCCATCCTCCACACTCCCTCCTCCTCCACACTCCCTCCTCCTCCCCCATCCTCCACACTCCCTCCTCCTCCCCCATCCTCCACACTCCCTCCTCCTCCCCCATCCTCCACACTCCCTCCTCCTCCACACCCCCTCCTCCTCCCCCATCCTCCCTCCTCCTCCACACCCCCTCCTCCTCCCCCATCCTCCACACTCCCTCCTCCTCCCCCATCCTCCACACTCCCTCCTCCTCCCCCATCCTCCACACTCCCTCCTCCTCCCCATCCTCCTCCCCCATCCTCCACACTCCCTCCTCCTCCCCCATCCTCCACACTCCCTCCATCTCCCCCATCCTCCACACTCCCTCCTCCTCCTCCACACTCCCTCCACCTCCCCCACCCTCCACACTCCCTCCTCCTCCCCCATCCTCCACACTCCCTCCTCCTCCCCCATCCTCCACACTCCCTCCTCCTCCTCCACACTCCCTCCTCCTCCCCCATCCTCCACACTCCCTCCTCCTCCCCCATCCTCCACACTCCACCTGCTGCTCCTCCAGGTGGCCGCCATCTTGAGGGACAACACCTACACGGGAATACATTACTGACGTCATCCTCCACTTGTCATTTCTCTCCCCACTCCTCCTCCCTGCCTCTCCCCGCTCGTTCTCCCTGCCTCTCCCCACTCCTCCCCCTGCCTCTCCCCACTCCTCCTCCCTGCCTCTCCCCACTCCTCCTCCCTGCCTCTCCCCACTCCTCCTCCCTGCCTCTCCCCGCTCCTCCTCCCTGCCTCTCCCCACTCCTCCCCCTGCCTCTCCCCACTCCTCCCCCTGCTTCTCCCCGCTCCTCCCCCTGCCTCTCCCCGCTCCTCCTCCCTGCTTCTCCCCACTCCCGTCTCTGCAGTGATAAGAGTATGTACCGGCGCTGTATATTTGACCACCTGAAGATTACTCTCTCTCTCTCAAGGGACCAATACCCCGTCACCCATAAACTGCCGACCCCTCCACCTCCTTCCCTCCTTCCATGGTCCCCTCCCCCTATGGTCCCCTCCCTCCATGGTGTGTGTTGCACTAGACGGCACATGTATTGCACTAAGTGTCACATGTGGTGCACTAAGTGTCATATGTCTTGCACTAGACGGCACATGTATTGCACTAAGTGTCACATGTGTTGCACTAAGTGTCATATATGTTGCACTAAGTGTCACATATGTTGCACTAAGTGTCACATGTGTTGCACTAAGTGTCACATGTATTGCACTAAGTGTCACATGTGTTGCACTAAGTGTCACATGTGTTGCACTAAGTGTCACATGTGTTGCACTAAGTGTCACATGTGTTGCACTAAGTGTCACATGTGTTGCACTAAGTGTCACATGTGTTGCACTAAGTGTCACATGTGTTGCACTAAGTGTCACATGTGTTGCACTAAGTGTCACATGTGTTGCACTAAGTGTCACATGTGTTGCACTAAGTGTCACATGTGTTGCACTAAGTGTCACATGTGTTGCACTAAGTGTCACATGTGTTGCACTAAGTGTCACATATGTTGCACTAAGTGTCACATATGTTGCACTAAGTGTCACATGTGTTGCACTAAGTGTCACATGTGTTGCACTAAGTGTCACATGTGTTGCACTAAGTGTCACATGTGTTGCACTAAGTGTCACATGTGTTGCACTAAGTGTCACATGTGTTGCACTAAGTGTCACATGTGTTGCACTAAGTGTCACATGTGTTGCACTAAGTGTCACATGTGTTGCACTAAGTGTCACATATGTTGCACTAAGTGTCACATATGTTGCACTAAGTGTCACATATGTTGCACTAAGTGTCACATGTGTTGCACTAAGTGTCACATGTGTTGCACTAAGTGTCACATATGTTGCACTAAGTGTCACATGTGTTGCACTAAGTGTCACATGTGTTGCACTAAGTGTCACATGTGTTGCACTAAGTGTCACATATGTTGCACTAAGTGTCACATGTGTTGCACTAAGTGTCACATATGTTGCACTAAGTGTCACATATGTTGCACTAAGTGTCACATGTGTTGCACTAAGTGTCACATATGTTGCACTAAGTGTCACATGTGTTGCACTAAGTGTCACATATGTTGCACTAAGTGTCACATATGTTGCACTAAGTGTCACATGTGTTGCACTAGGTTTAACATGTCTGAACAAGAGAGACTGCCAACACACACACACACGCCCCCTTATAGGTGGCTGGGGCCATGAAACACAATGAAGGAGTCTGATGAACCATGATAGGGCCATACAGACCGACGAGGGACCATAGGATACCATGGAGTATGAGATGGACTTAATGGTACCCAGAAGCCACAAAGACCATTAGGGACCATTAAGGACCATAATACACAATTTGGGAACACGAAACACCATTTGGGACCTTGGAGGACCACTGAGGACCATGAAAGAGAGGCGAGGAAGCAAATTGATGGCCCCGATGATCGTGACGATGGCCCTTAACTTAGTAATGTCGACCATAACACGAGAGAGAGAGAGAGAGAGAGAGAGAGTTAATCTATGTTCCATTAGGGTTAGGTTAATTTACATTAGGCTAAGGAGGTAGTGGAGGCCAGGGAGGTAGTGGAGGCCAGGGAGGTGGTGGAGGCTAAGGAGGTGGTGGAGGCCAGGGAGGTGGTGGAGGCCAGGGAGGTGGTGGAGGCCAGGGAGGTGGTGGAGGCCAGGGAGGTGGTGGAGGCTAAGGAGGTGGTGGAGGCCAGGGAGGTGGTGGAGGCTAAGGAGGTGGTGGAGGCTAAGGAGGTGGTGGAGGCCAGGGAGGTGGTGGAGGCTAAGGAGGTGGTGGAGGCTAAGGAGGTGGTGGAGGCCAGGGAGGTGGTGGAGGCCAGGGCGGTGGTGGAGGCCAGGGAGGTGGTGGAGGCCAGGGAGGTAGTAGAGGCCAGACTAAGAGGTTAACACTAGTACCTCCACCATGGTGAAGGTCAAGCAGTTTTTGTGGCAACACAGGTGGACGGCACCCAAGGCAGACAACCTCCCTCCCTCAACTCACCTCACCTCACCTCACCTCACTTCACCTCACTTGACTTAACCTCACTTCACCTCACCCCAACTCATCTCACCTCACCTCATTTGACTTCATTACTGACAACATTGCCCCTATTTTCTGCTAACATACACACAAACATGTACACTAGACACACACACAAACATGTACACTAGACACACACACACAAACATGTACACTAGACACACACACAAACATGTACACTAGACACACACACAAACATGTACACTACACACACACACAAACATGTACACTACACACACACACAAACATGTACACTAGACACACACACACAAACATGTACACTAGACACACACACAAACATGTACACTAGACACACACACAAACATGTACACTAGACACACACACAAACATGTACACTAGACACACACAAACATGTACACTAGACACACACAAACATGTACACTAGACACACACACAAACATGTACACTAGACACACACACAAACATGTACACTAGACACACACACAAACATGTACACTAGACACACACACACAAACATGTACACTAGACACACACACAAACATGTACACTAGACACACACACAAACATGTACACTAGACACACACACAAACATGTACACTAGACACACACACAAACATGTACACTAGACACACACACAAACATGTACACTAGACACACACACAAACATGTACACCAGACACACACACAAACATGTACACTAGACACACACACAAACATGTACACTAGACACACACACACAAACATGTACACCAGACACACACACAAACACGTACACTAGACACACACACAAACATGTACACCAGACACACACACAAACATGTACACTAGACACACACACAAACATGTACACTAGACACACACACAAACATGTACACTAGACACACACACAAACATGTACACTAGACACACACACAAACATGTACACTAGACACACACACAAACATGTACACTAGACACACACAAACATGTACACCAGACACACACAAACATGTACACTAGACACACACACAAACATGTACACTAGACACACACACAAACATTGTCTCCCTCCTACTGACAACTCTCTCATCACCACCTGGAGTAAAACAGACAAATAAACAAACAACAGAGGTAAACAAACAGCCACAACAACAGGTAGGTAGACAAGGACAGGTTGGGGGGGGGGGAGACAGGTGGGGGGGGGGCGGACAGGTGGGGGGGGGGGGGGCCGCGGACAGGTGAGACAGCGTCGCCAAGGAGCTTATCACTCGACACCAACTTGGTATTATAAACCTTAAACCTGACCCCATGACCTCAAGCCTCTTATTGACCTCAAGCCTCTTATTGACCTCGACCGGTAACTGTCTACATACATTTTACACCTGTACAGTACCAACACTGACAGGTTACCTCACACAGTACCAACACTGACATGTTGCCTCACACAGTACCAACACTGACAGGTTACCTCACACAGTACCAACACTGACAGGTTACCTCACACATTACCAACACTGACAGGTTACCTCACACAGTACCAACACTGACAGGTTACCTCACACATTACCAACACTGACAGGTTACCTCACACAGTACCAACACTAACAGGTTACCTCACACATTACCAACACTGACAGGTTACCTCACACATTACCATCACTGACAGGTTACCTCACACATTACCAACACTGACAGGTTACCTCACACAGTACCAACACTAACAGGTTACCTCACACAGTACCAACACTGACAGGTTACCTCACACAGTACCAACACTGACAGGTTACCTCACACATTACCAACACTGACAGGTTACCTCACACATTACCATCACTGACAGGTTACCTCACACATTACCAACACTGACACATAACTAGACAAATTAAAATCACCTTCCACCACACCAGACAACACCTGCCACCACATCAGACAACACCTACAACCACACCTGATAACACCTGCCACCACACCAGACAACACCTGCCACCACACCTGATAACACCTGCCACCACACCTGACAACACCTGCCACCACACCTGACAACACCTGACAACACCTGCCACCACCTGCCACCACACCTGACAACACCTGCCACCACACCAGACAACACCTACCACCACACCTAACAACACCTGCCACCACACCAGACAACACCTGCCACCACACCAGACAACACCTGCCACCACACCTGACAACACCAACCACCACACCTGACAGACAGCTACCCGGTATCTTGTCAAACAGAGAGCCACCTAGAGCTAGACAGAGAGACAGGCAGCCAGACATCCACCTAGAGCTAGACAGAGAGACAGACAGCCAGACATCCACCTAGACAGCCAGACAGGCACTTAACACTGGAGGGAGCCAGGTGAGGTGCGGAGGATAAAGTTACCACCACCAGGAGGAAATGACGGAAATATTTCACCAAAACAACTGAGAAACTAACAACTTAACTGATGAACTTACCAACAACACGAACATGTAGTGGTGATGGTGATAACACGCACATGTAATGGTGTAGTGATGATGGTGATGATGAACTTACCAACAACACGAACATGTAGTGATGATGGTGATAACACGCACATGTAATGGTGTAGTGATGATGGTGATGATGAACTTACCAACAACACGAACATGTAGTGATGATGGTGATGGTGATAACACGCACATGTAATGGTGCAGTGATGATGATAGCACGCACATGTAATGGTGTAGTGATGATGGTGATAACAACACGAACATGTAATGGTGTAGTGATGATGATAACACGAACATGTAATGGTGTAGTGATGGTGATAACAACACGAACATGTAATGGTGTAGTGATGATGATAACACGCACATGTAATGGTGTGGTGATGATGGTGATGGTGATAACAACACGAACATGTAATGGTGTAGTGATGATGATAACACGCACATGTAATGGTGTGGTGATGATGGTGATGACAACACGAACATGTAATGGTGTAGTGATGATGGTGATAACAACACGAACATGTAATGGTGTAGTGATGATGATGGTGATGATGATAACAACACGCACATGTAATGGTGCAGTAATAATAATAATGTCAATAATAATAACAATAATAATAATGATAATAATAATGATAATAATAATAATAATGATAACAATAATAATAATAATAATAATAACAACAATAATAACAATAATAATAATAATAATAATAATGATAACAATAATAACAATAATAATAATAATAATAATAATAATAATGATAACAATAATAACAATAATAATAATAATAACAATTGCAATAATAATAATAATAATAAGATAAAGAGGAAGAGGTAGAGAGGTAGGAGGGAGGGGATGAGAGGGAGGGGGTGAGAGGGAGGGAGGGGGAAGGGGGATAGAGAGGGAGACCAGGTGCGTGGTCTCCCTCCTCTGCAATATTAATGAAGGAGAAGGCCATTCCAGGTGTCTCCTCTCTCAAGTCTCTAACTCCCTCTCACACACCTCTCACTCCCTCTCACACACCTCTCACACACCTCTAACTCCCTCTCTCACACCTCTAACTCCCTCTCACACACCTCTCACACACCTCTAACTCCCTCTCACACACCTCTCACACCTCTAACTCCCTCTCACACACCTCTCACTCCCTCTCACTCCCCTCCCACACACCTCTCACTCCCTCTCACACACCTGTTACTCCCTCTCACACACCTCGAACTCCCTCTCACACACCTCTCACTCCCCTCACACACCTGTTACTCCCTCTCACACACCTCTCACTCCCTCTCACACCCCTCTCACACACCTCTCACTCCCCTCTCACACACCTCTCACTCCCCTCTCACACACCTCTCACTCCCTCTCACACACCTCTCACTCCCTCTCACACACCTCTCACTCCCCTCTCACACACCTGTTACTCCCTCTCACACACCTCTCACACACCTGTTACTCCCTCTCACTCACACAAGAACCTAATAATGGAGTAAACTACAGCGGGTCATACTGGTCAGTAGGGAGTGACAGTTTTGCAAAAGTTTTCAAAATCTAATTGCTTGGGTTGGATTATTTGTCTATCGGCCACGCTAATTCCGAATATGTTTGAGTTTTTTACGTCATTGCATTAGAAGGTTTGTGGATACTTTTGGGTTTGGCATGAAAAACGCGAGAAAACTGTAAATAATAAAGGGACTGGCAATGTGGCACAACCTGTTAAAATCAAGTTATTGAATTGGATTATTCGACTACTGTGTACACTGGTTCATAATATGCTATTGTTTTACAACTCAATGCGCTACAAATTATGCCGATATTTTTGCTGCAAGTCACCACATACGTATATTTCGAAAACCAGGGCCCAATATTACCAACGGCGTGGATAGATTCCGTGGAATGAATTCAGGACATTCCCGCTCATGGAACATTACCAAACTCCGTATTTGTGCCAATGGCAGGCCAATGGCAATATTTACAGAGTTTGTTGAGGCTCCCTGGACGGGAATGCCCTGAATTTATTCCACGGAATCTATTCACGCCGTTGGTAATATTCGTCCCAGGACTGATCAACGAATTCAGCCCAAGTAGCTTGACTTGGACAGTTAAGGACAAAATCTCAGTCCGTACTTTTGAAAAAAATATTGTTCAATAGGTGGTGATATTGAAGTGCTGAAAGTTGTTTTTTCTGTGTTGTTTTGCAGTTAGTTCAAAGGGCCGCCACCAAGATGGGTCGTCCTAAGATTAGCAACACTCAGCTGCGCCAGGGTAACGATAAGGTGTTCGGGGTTCGGATGCCTCTGCCATCTTCCTGAGCACTGTGATCCACTGCCGACACTTTACACGACATCCTCTCCATCTCCTCCTTACTCTTTGACCTCATCTTCTCAGTTTTCCTCTCTTCCTCAGCCCTTTTCTTTGCCCTCTTCGCTTCCTTCTCCCTCTCTTCTTTCAGCTTGGCAGTCACAATTTTGTCAACGCCATCAATGCAGCCCTCCCTTCCCGGTTTCCTCTGGGCTGCCAGGAAGCTTTTCTCTCGTTCGTGCACTTTGCTGTCGTCTGCCACATCAAACAACTTCTCAGCTATATCCTCGAACCTCATCTTCAGCTTCCCGTTCTTCGTTTTCTTCCTTTTCTGTTTCTGTCCATTTCCCTTCATCATCATCGTCTCCCTCCGCATCCTCCACAGGTCATGGACTCTCATTTTCACCCTGATTTCAGAGATAGTGGGGACAGTGGCCTTCCTATACACATCCAGTACCTTCTCAGTCACCTTGTTGGTGGCATCCATGTAATCAAAAGCATTTGTTCTTCTCCTTAACCTCTCGTTTTCTGCTTCATAAGCCAGGGCACTTCCAACTTCCTTGTTCAGAGGTAACTTGTTAGATGGCAGAGGCATCCGAACCCCGAACACCTTATCGTTACCCTGGCGCAGCTGAGTGTTGCTAATCTTAGGACGACCCATCTTGGTGGCGGCCCTTTGAACTAACTGCAAAACAACACAGAAAAAACAACTTTCAGCACTTCAATATCACCACCTATTGAACAATATTTTATTCAAAAGTACGGACTGAGATTTTGTCCTTAACTGTCCAAGTCAAGCTACTTGGGCTGAATTCGTTGATCAGTCCTGGGACGAATATTACCAACGGCGTGAATAGATTCCGTGGAATAAATTCAGGGCATTCCCGTCCAGGGAGCCTCAACAAACTCTGTAAATATTGCCATTGGCCTGCCATTGGCACATATACGGAGTTTGGAAATGTTCCATAAGCGGGAATGTCCTGAATTCATTCCACGGAATCTATCCACGCCGTTGGTAATATTGGGCCCTGGTTTTCGAAATATACGTATGTGGTGACTTGCAGCAAAAATATCGGCATAATTTGTAGCGCATTGAGTTGTAAAACAATAGCATATTATGAACCAGTGTACACAGTAGTCGAATAATCCAATTCAATAACTTGATTTTAACAGGTTGTGCCACATTGCCAGTCCCTTTATTATTTACAGTTTTTTCGCGTTTTTCATGCCAAACCCAAAAGTATCCACAAACCTTCTAATGCAATGATGTAAAAAACTCAAACATATTCGGAATTAGCGTGGCCGATAGACAAATAATCCAACCCAAGCAATTAGATTTTGAAAACTTTTGCAAAACTGTCACTCCCTACAGTGGTCAGTCCCGTTTACACCCAACCCCTATTGCTCATATATCCATCCAGCCTACTGTATGTTTGAAGCTATCCAGCGTATTAGAGTTAATGATCATGTTTGGTAAATTGTTCCACTCGTCCACTACTCTATTTACAAACCAATGTTTACCTATTTCGCGCCTAAATCAAAATTGGCATAATTTAAAACCATTGTTACGAGTTCGCTCCTGGTTGGATAGTTTAAGTACCTTTGTTATATCACCTTTGTTTAGCCCTGACTTCCATTTATACACCTCTATCATATCGCCCCTCACTCTACGTCTCTCGAGGGAATGCAAATTAAGATGTTTTAACCTGTCTCTGTACTCAAGGTTCCTAATGCCTGGGATTAGTTTTGCCATCTTCCTCTGAATTCTTTCTAGGGATTCTTCTGTATATCCATTCTGTAATACGGTGACCAGAACTGAACTGCATAATCCAGGTGTGGTCTCACAAGCGCAAGATATAGTTTTAGGATGACCTCGCTAGTCTTGTAACTAACACTCCTTTGTATGAACCCAAGCACTTTATTAGCCTTGTTACGAGCAAATACACATTGTTTACTTGGCTTAAGGTTCCTACTTATCATTACTCCTAAATCTTCTCACAGTCGGATTTCTCTATGACATCGTTGTTCATTTGGGTTTTTTGTCCTGTGGGGGTTTTGTCCGGACCCCAAATGGGACTGCCCAGTTTGGGCCAATAGGCCCACTGCAATTTCTTCCATTTTTATGTGTTCATCTGGTATCTGGTTTCTCTGTTTACATCTCCTAGGCTGAGTACTTTACATTTGTCCACATTAAATTTCATCTACCATTTTTCAGACCATTCGAAATTTTTTTTTAAATCTTCCTGTAGTTTTGCAGAGTCGTCAGATTTAATTACACGTCCTATTTTAGTGCCATCAACAAATTTACTTTTACTGCTGTCTACGCCTATATCTATGTCATTTATGTATATAATAAATAATAATGGTCCAAGTACTGAGCCTAGTGACGTTACTCCAATCAGATTTAGCGCCGTTAATGCTCACTCGCTGTTTCCTGTCCTGTAACCACGCCCTAATCCATTTTAGAATATCACCTCCAATGCCATGAGCCTCCACTTTTCGTATTAGTCTTTCGTGGGGGACTCTGTCGAAGGCTTTGCTAACGTCGACATATACCACATTCTTTTCGAAAACAGTTGAAAAGAATGAGGAAGCGGCCGGGAGGGAGGGAGGATAAAAGGGGGTGGATGGAAGAGAGGGTAGGAGGGAAAGTGGGAGGGTTGGAGGGAGGGAGTACCATTTCTGTCTGGCCTGGATGCATCACCGACCCTCCACCACCTGTACAGTATAGTAACAGACAACCAAATCTTCTCCCCGCCGTTCACCGTCCCTCTTACTGACGCCATCACACACACAGGTAGTAGGTAGTAGGCAGCTACCGAACAGGGAGGTACTACCGCCTGGGAAGATATTGGAAGCATAATGTGTTGTCTAATGGTAGACCCTGCTGCCATATGGCATCACGAAAATTGTGACCAAGTCCCAGGTTGCTGATCTGACTTTCTGCCTCATTTACACACAATTGTAGGGTCTCAATTGTTTCTATTACATGACAAAACAACATACATATAGCGTTTCTCACTGTTGATTTTTTTTAATTCTTGCATTTCTTTGTATCTATTATTATCACAGTGTTGTTATTATTATTATTATTACCATTAATATTTTATTTTACTTTTTATTATAAATTTTATTTACTATGAATTATTATTATTATTACATTTTCGTCCCCGGGCCCTGATGTGGGTCAGTGGCCTGTGCCCCGGTGGGCTAATGCCCGTAACAAAAAAAAAAAAAACCTCACTCATCAACTCGGAAATTTACTGTCATAAATTTTCCTACTTTATCACTTAATAACCTGTACGTACGTGTACACACACACACACACACACATATATCCTCTCACACACAATAAACCGTTAATTATTATTTATTATTATTATATCCCTCGTCCGAGAATTGCTGTTCGACACCACAACCGCATCCAGCCCATACGTGCACGAACTGATCGCTATAAGAACAGCCCAGTCCCAACCATTGTAAAAATTATCAATAACTTGTAATACTGTAACACTGTCACTATGTTGAAATGAACTGTAGTTTGAGCTTTTCCCCATCTAAGTTATTATATGTCTTATTTGTGTCACTTATGTTACTTGTATATTATTTGTAATTCGTAACCCATTCCCCAAATATGTAACTGTATATTTTCAGCCTTCTGGCTGCCAAGCTCTTTCAATAAACCGTTAATTATTATTATTATTACACCCACCCACACACACACACACACACACACACACGCACGCACACACACACGCACACACACACACACACACACACCTGCTCTCCCTCTGTATTAGTGCGTGAGGGACAGACAGACGGGAAGGTGAAGAGACAGGCCGACATGAATGGAAGACAGACAGACATAAAGAAACAGACAGGTAGGAAGGGAAGAAAAAGAGACAGACAGACAGGAAGGCATGGCAGACAGGCAGACAGACAGGAAGGCATGGCAGACATGCAGACAGACAGGAAGGCATGGCAGACATGCAGACAGACAGGAAGGCATGGCAGACATGCAGACAGACAGGAAGGCATGGCAGACATGCAGACAGACAGGAAGGCATGGCAGACATGCAGACAGACAGGAAGGCATGGCAGACATGCAGACAGACAGGAAGGCATGGCAGACAGGCAGACAGACAGGAAGGCATGGCAGACATGCAGACAGACAGGAAGGCATGGCAGACAGGCAGACAGACAGGAAGGCATGGCAGACATGCAGACAGACAGGAAGGCATGGCAGACATGCAGACAGACAGGAAGGCATGGCAGACAGGCAGACAGACAGGAAGGCATGGCAGACATGCAGACAGACAGGAAGGCATGGCAGACATGCAGACAGACAGGAAGGCATGGCAGACATGCAGACAGACAGGAAGGCATGGCAGACATGCAGACAGACAGACAGGAAGGCATGGCAGACATGCAGACAGACAGACAGGAAGGCATGGCAGACATGCAGACAGACAGGAAGGCATGGCAGACATGCAGACAGACAGGAAGGCATGGCAGACATGCAGACAGACAGGCAGACAGACAGGAAGGCATGGCAGACATGCAGACAGACAGGAAGGCATGGCAGACAGGAAGACAGACAGACGGGAAGGCATGGCAGACAGGAAGACAGACAGACAGGAAGGCATGGCAGACATGCAGACAGACATGCAGACAGACAGGAAGGCATGGCAGACATGCAGACAGACAGGAAGGCATGGCAGACATGCAGACAGACAGGAAGGCATGGCAGACATGCAGACAGACAGGAAGGCATGGCAGACATGCAGACAGACAGGAAGGCATGGCAGACATGCAGACAGACAGGAAGGCATGGCAGACATGCAGACAGACAGGCAGACAGACAGGAAGGCATGGCAGACATGCAGACAGACAGGAAGGCATGGCAGACATGCAGACAGACAGGAAGGCATGGCAGACAGGCAGACAGACAGGAAGGCATGGCAGACAGGCAGACAGACAGTAAGGCATGGCAGACATGCAGACAGACAGGAAGGCATGGCAGACATGCAGACAGACAGGAAGGCATGGCAGACATGCAGACAGACAGGAAGGCATGGCAGACATGCAGACGGACAGGAAGGCATGGCAGACATGCACAGACAGGAAGGCATAGCAGACATGCAGACAGACAGGAAGGCATTTGCAGACAGACAGGAAGGCATGGCAGACATGCAGACAGACAGGAAGGAATAGCAGACATGCAGACAGACAGGAAGGCATGGCAGACAGGCAAAGAGACAGGAAGACAGACAGGCAGGCAGACAGACAGAAAGGCATGGCAGACAGGCAAAGAGACAGGAAGACAGACAGGCAGGCAGACAGACAGAAAGGCATGGCAGACAGGCAAAGAGACAGGAAGACAGACAGGCAGGCAGACAGACAGGAAGGCATGGCAGACATGCAGACAGACAGGAAGGCATGGCAGACATGCAGACAGACAGGAAGGCATGGCAGACATGCAGACAGACAGGAAGGCATGGCAGACATGCAGACAGACAGGAAGGCATGGCAGACATGCAGACAGACAGGAAGGCATGGCAGACATGCAGACAGACAGGAAGGCATGGCAGACATGCAGACAGACAGGCAGACAGACAGGAAGGCATGGCAGACATGCAGACAGACAGGAAGGCATGGCAGACATGCAGACAGACAGGAAGGCATGGCAGACAGGCAGACACAGGAAGGCATGGCAGACAGGCAGACAGACAGTAAGGCATGGCAGACATGCAGACAGACAGGAAGGCATGGCAGACAGACAGGAAGGCATGGCAGACATGCAGACAGACAGGAAGGCATGGCAGACATGCAGACGGACAGGAAGGCATGGCAGACATGCACAGACAGGAAGGCATAGCAGACATGCAGACAGACAGGAAGGCATTTGCAGACAGACAGGAAGGCATGGCAGACATGCAGACAGACAGGAAGGAATAGCAGACATGCAGACAGACAGGAAGGCATGGCAGACAGGCAAAGAGACAGGAAGACAGACAGGCAGGCAGACAGACAGAAAGGCATGGCAGACAGGCAAAGAGACAGGAAGACAGACAGGCAGGCAGACAGACAGAAAGGCATGGCAGACAGGCAAAGAGACAGGAAGACAGACAGGCAGGCAGACAGACAGGAAGGCATGGCAGACATGCAGACAGACAGGAAGGCATGGCAGACATGCAGACAGACAGGAAGGCATGGCAGACATGCAGACAGACAGGAAGGCATGGCAGACAGGCAGACAGGCAGGAAGGCATAGCAGACATGCAGACAGACAGGAAGGCATGGCAGACATGCAGACAGACAGGAAGGCATGGCAGACATGCAGACAGACAGGAAGGCATGGCAGAGAGGCAGGAAGACATGGCAGACATGCAAAGAGACAGGAAGACAGGCAGGCAGACAGACAGAAAGGCATGGCAGACAGGCAGGCAGACAGGAAGGCATGGCAGACAGGCAGACAGACAGGAAGGCATGGCAGACAGACAGGAAGACATGGCAGACAGGCAGACAGACAGGAAGACATGACAGACATGCAAACAGACAGGAAGACAGGCAGGCAGGCAGACAGAAAGGCATGGCAGACAGGCAGGAAGGCATGGCAGACCAGGCAGACAGACAGACAGGAAGGCATAGCAGACAGACAGACAGACAAACAGGCAGGCAGACAAACAGGAAAGCATGGCAGACAGACAGACAGACAGGAAGGCATGGCAGACATGCAGACAGACAGGAAGGAATAGCAGACATGCAGACAGACAGGAAGGCATGGCAGACAGGCAAAGAGACAGGAAGACAGGCAGGCAGACAGACAGAAAGGCATGGCAGACAGGCAAAGAGACAGGAAGACAGGCAGGCAGACAGACAGGAAGGCATGGCAGACATGCAGACAGACAGGAAGGCATGGCAGACATGCAGACAGACAGGAAGGCATGGCAGACATGCAGACAGACAGGAAGGCATGGCAGACAGGCAGACAGGCAGGAAGGCATAGCAGACATGCAGACAGACAGGAAGGCATGGCAGACATGCAGACAGACAGGAAGGCATGGCAGACATGCAGACAGACAGGCAGGAAGACATGGCAGACATGCAAAGAGACAGGAAGACAGGCAGGCAGAGACAGAAAGGCATGGCAGACAGGCAGGCAGACAGGAAGGCATGGCAGACAGGCAGACAGACAGGAAGGCATGGCAGACAGGCAGACAGACAGGAAGACATGGCAGACAGGCAGACAGACAGGAAGACATGACAGACATGCAAACAGACAGGAAGACAGGCAGGCAGGCAGACAGAAAGGCATGGCAGACAGGCAGGCAGACAGGAAGGCATGGCAGACAGACAGGAAGGCATGGCAGACCAGGCAGACAGACAGACAGGAAGGCATGGCAGACAGACAGAGACAGACAAACAGGCAGGCAGACAAACAGGAAAGCATGGCAGACAGACAGACAGAAAGGAACGACAGATTGGCAGACAGACAGGAAAGCATGGCAGACAGACAAACAGACAGACAGAAAGGAACGACAGATTGGCAGACAGACAGGAAAGCATGGCAGACAGACAAACAGACAGACAGAAAGGGATAAGACAGTAGTAGTGGAGTCAGGTCGGAGGCGCCGGTGAGTCCAGTAGGTAATTAATGGTGTGTGCGTATTGTTGACGTACACACACACACACACACACCATATATGAGAGGAATACTATACTTCCGCTTAATCGGTTACCACGACACACCCGAGAGAGGAGGTGCAGCTGGGTGGGGCAGCTGGGTGGAAAAGGTGGGTGTGAGTGAGACAGCTGCATGTGGGTGGAGCAGCTGGGTGGTGTGGGTAAAAGAATGAACAGCTGGGTGGTGTGGGTGGAAGAATGAACAGCTGGGTGGTGTGGGTGGAAGAATGAACAGCTGGGTGGTGTGGGTGGAGGAAGGAGCAGTTGGGTGGAGGGAGGAACAGTTGGGTGGAGGGAGGAACAGTTGTGTGGATGGAGGAACAGTTGGGTGAAGGAAGGAACAGTTGGGTGGAGGGAGGGACAGTTGGGTGGAGGGAGGAACAGTTGGGTGGAGGGAGGGACAGTTGGGTGGAGGGAGGAACAGTTGTGTGGATGGAGGAACAGTTGGGTGGAGGGAGAAACAGTTGGGTGGAGGGAGGAACAGTTGGGTGGAGGGAGGAACAGTTGGGTGGAGGGAGGGACAGTTGGGTGGAGGGAGGAACAGTTGGGTGGAGGGAGGAACAGTTGGGTGGAGGGAGGAACAGTTGGGTGGAGGGAGGGACAGTTGGGTGGAGGGAGGAACAGTTGGGTGGAGGGAGGGACAGTTGGGTGGAGGGAGGAACAGTTGGGTGGAGGGAGGAACAGTTGGGTGGAGGGAGGAACAGTTGGGTGGCGGGAGGAACAGTTGGGTGGAGGGAGGAACAGTTGGGTGGCGGGAGGAACAGTTGGGAGGAGGGAGGAGCAGCTGGGTAGGTGGAGGGAGGAACAGCTGGGTAGGTGGAGGGAGGAACAGCTGGGTAGGTGGAGGGAGGAACAGCTGGGTGGGAGCAGCTGCAGACCAACAAAAAGCAGTAATGACAGTGTGTGTAACGTGACCCTCCTGGCGTGTGGCAGAGCGACCCCCCTCCTGCACCCTCCCTCTCCCCTTCCCACTCACACTGCAACTCCTTCCCTCCCTCCCTCCCCCTACAACCCCCTCTCTCCCCCCATCACCACCACTACCACCGTCACCACCATCACCACTACCACCATCACCACCACTACCATCGTCACCACCACCATCACCACTACCACCATCGCCATCACCACCACTACCATCACCACCACCACCATCACAACTACCACCATCACCACCACCACTACTACCATCACCACTACCACCGTCACCACCACCATCACAACTACCACCATCACCACCACCACCACCGCAACTACCACCATCACCACCACCACCATCACCACTACCACCGCTACCACCACCACCACCACCACCACCACCACCATCACCACTACCACCACCACCACTATCACCACTACCACCATCACCACTAGGTCAGCCAGTGGCCAAGCGCCACCCTACCAGGAGACAGTGGAAACCATCCACCTAAGAAATAAAACAGAGGCCCTCAACGTCAGGTTCCATCGCCTTGGGAAGAAGGTTTGGGACAAGCTCCTGGACGACCCTCACAGCCCAGACCACCTACGCGGGGAAGACATCAACGGAGGGAGACCCCACGCCTGGTGGCCCCGGAGTCTGCCCGCACTACAACAACCCAACCAGCGACCCATCTATGTCCGCCACAGTGATCCACCTTAGATTAAAACTTAGATGATATAAATTCACATTTAACAAGTCACAATCTAGTGAGTCCATAACGTAATACAGTATAAGATGTTAATAAACTTGTAATTGTAAAATCAATCTAGTCATTGTCTACTAAAATAACCATTGTGCAACCTCATTCTAAATCCTAGGTTAGCTTAGTTAGCCAACAAACTCTGTAATATGTAAAACAAGGGGTGTCGTCCCCCTCTGGTTAACTCATTTAACTTCTTTTCCAACCTTTCCCCCCACGACTATATGTTGTGACTTCTCCATCCCTCATGTCTGGCTGTGCCTTGAGCCCCAGCATGCCTTCCATCCTTTCCCCACCTTAACCTAAAAAAAAAAAAAAAAAAAAAAAAAAAAAAAAAAAAAAAAACAACACACCCACCATCACAGCAACAGGTGATGATAGAGACTAACATTAACAGTTAAATTATCCCGTCTATTTAATTTAAATCTATCTGTCTGTCTGTTTATCTAGGCGGGTCGTTTATCTCCGTTTAATTATGTATGTTTTAGTGTGTGTGTGTGTGTGTGTGTGTGTGTTACCAAGTACCCAAGGACAGGAAATGCCTCAGTGGTTATGGTGGTGGTGGTGGAGAGTGGTGGAAGACAGTGGTGGTGAGAGTGGTGGAGGAGAACAGCTGGGATGGACAGAAGTAGGAAAACTTTGGTCATATCTTAATGAGCTGGTGACGCTTCCTCCTACAACTGACCATGGTACAACTGCTGTGGTTCTGTCGTTAACTGTGCTTTTGTTACAACTTCAGCCAACCAGTACTAGACATGTTCTGAAACTGTTGTAAATAAACACAATTACTTCTACTACTATCGTTACTACTACGGCTACTGGCGAGAGTATTAAAATAATAAATAATAATAATAATAATTAACGGTTTATTGAATGAGTATTGTGTACTACTGTGCCTCCCTCCTCCCTACCACACGCACGCATACCACACACACACACACACACACACACGCACGCACGCACGCACACACACACACACTCACCTATAAAACACACACAGCACCCAATAAACTTTATCACCGTCACACCTCACCTCACCCCTCCCCCCCCTCCCCTCACTTCACCTCTCCCCTCACCTCACCACTCACCTCACGTCTCCCCTTCCCTCAACTCACCACACACCACCATACAGCACCACACACCACCATACAGCACCACACACATAAGAACATAACATAAGAAAATAAGGAGTCTGCAATAGGCCGGTTGGCCTGTGCATGGCAGCTCCTGTCGAGAGTTACTACAACTCTCTATCATCCATGAATCTATCTAGCCTCCTTTTGAAACTTTCCAGAGTTCCAGCACTTTCTACAAAGTTGCTAAGCTTGTTCCACTCGTCCACCACCCTATTTGTGAACCAGTTCCTTCCTATCTCCCTCCTAAACCTAAACTTATCCAACTTAAATCCGTTGCTCCGAGTCCTATCCTGCTCGGATATTATAAGAACTTTATCTATATCCCCTTTATTGATTCCTTTCACCCACTTAAATACTTCTATCATATCTCCCCGCACTCTTCGCCTTTCTAGGGAATGCAAGTTTAGTTTCTTTAACCTATCCTGATATGGAAGGTTTCTAAGTCCCGGAATCATTTTCGTCATTCTTCGCTGCACCGACTCTAGTGAATTGATATCCATTCTATAATAAGGGCACCAGAACTGAACCGCATAATCGAGGTGCGGCCTGACTAGCGCAAGATATAGTTGCAATAAGACCTCTGCACTCTAGATATAAAACCCTATACTCTGTTTGCCATGTTTCGAACATTAACGCACTGTTTTCTAGGCAGTAGGTCCGGGTTTACAAGTACCCCTAGGTCTCTTTCACAAGTCAACTTCTCTAGGTTGATGTTGTTAAAGCTGTATACATTGTCAGTATTTGTTCTTCCAATATTAAGTACGCTGCACTTGCTGGTGCTAAATTTCATTTGCCATTTTTCAGACCACTCCTGCAGTTTATTTAGATCCTCCTGTAGTTCATTTGCATCCTGCCCTGGATTAATCTGCCGCCCTATTTTGGTGTCATCCGCAAACTTGCTTATGTCACTGCTGATCCCAGTATCTAGATCGTTTATGTAGATTATGAACAAGAGTGGGCCTAGTACTGACCCCTGGGGAACCCCACTGGCTACACGGCCCCACTCAGATTTAACACCATCTACGCTGACCCTCTGTGTTCTATCGGTGAGCCATGATTTTATCCAGTTTAAAACTTTCCCCTCGATACCATGAAACTTAATTTTTCTCAGACGCCTCTGATGCGGTACTCTGTCAAATGCTTTGCTAAAGTCTAAGTAAATAACATCGTAATTTTCGTCATTATCTACTACCTCGAAGACTTTCCTAAAAAACGTCAGCAGATTTGTTAGACAAGATTTTCCCTTTGTAAACCCATGTTGAAAGTTGTAGATTAATTTGCTTTTCTCTAGATGCGATCGGATGCTATCTGCTATAATTGATTCAAGAAATTTCCCCTCTACTGACGTCAAACTGATCGGCCGGTAATTTGACGCTGATG
Source organism: Homarus gammarus (assembly GCA_958450375.1). Lineage (NCBI taxonomy): Eukaryota > Metazoa > Arthropoda > Malacostraca > Decapoda > Nephropidae > Homarus > Homarus gammarus. Next base: position 29,896 of record CAUDMG010002260.1, on the reverse strand, counting down.
CTCTGTCTCCCTTTTTGAATATGGGCACTACATTTGCCTGTTTCCACAAGTCTGGCACAACTCCCGTGTCTAATGATTTTGTAAATAAGTTTACGAGGGGTCCGCTAATCTGTTCCCTACACTCTTTCAAGACTCGAGGGAAAATTTCATCCGACCCTGGGGATTTTGTCTTCTTTAGTTTATTTATCCTCTTAAGAACATCCTCTTTTCTGATAGTGATATTCTTTAATTTCTCTTCTTCCTTTCCCTTAAATATCAGTTCCACCTCTGGAATTTCCTTGTGAATTTCTTCTGTGAAAACTGATAAGAAGTAGCTGTTCAATTCTTTGCTTATTTCTTCACTGCCATTTATCACTTCTCCCCTCCCTGACTTTAAAGGCCCAACTTTGTCCTTGACCTTTGTTCTATATACCTGGAAAAATCCCTTGGGATTCGCCTTGGGTTCTCTTGCTATTTTGATTTCATAGTCTCTCTTTGCTTTCCTCACATTTTTCTTAACATTCCTAGATAGTTCATTATACCTATTTCTGAGCTGCTCCTCCCCTCCCTTTAATTTCTTATATATTCCTTTCTTTATTCCTATGTCATGTTTAAGTTTTCTGGTCATCCACCTTGGCTCATTCTTATTTGACCTAATTTTTCTGTATGGTATATTTTGTTCTTGTACTTTATGTAGTATACTAGTGAATATATTATAGTCACCATACACCACCATACACCATCACACACCACCATACAGCACCACACACCACCATACAGCACCATACACCACCATACAGCACCACACACCAACATCATATACCACCATACACCACCATACAGCACCACACACCACCACACCACCACACACCACCACCACACACCACCATACAGCACCACACACCACCATACAGCACCACACACCACCATACACCACCATACACCACCACACACCACCATACACTACCACAAACCACCATACACCACTACACACCACCATACACCACCACACACCACCATGCACCACCATACAGCACCACACACCATCATACAGCACCACACACCACCATACACCCCCACACCACCATACACCACCATACAGCACCACACACCATCATACAGCACCACACACCACCATACACCACCACACACCACCATACAGCACCACACACCACTACACACCACCATACAGCACCACACACCACCATACAGCACCACACACCACCACACACCACCATACAGCACCACACACCACCATACACCACTACACACCACCATACAGCACCACACACCACACACCACCATACAGCACCACACACCACCATACAGCACCACACACCACCATACAGCACCATACACCACCACACACCACCATACACCACCACACACCACCATGCAGCACCACACACCATCATACAGCACCACCATACAGCACCACACACCACCATACACCACCACACACCACCATACACCACCATACAGCACCACACACCACCATACAGCACTACACACCACCACACACCACCATACAGCACCACACACCACCACACACCACCATACAGCACCACACACCACCATACAGCACTACACACCACCACACACCACCACACAGCACCACACACCACCACACACCACCATACAGCACCACACACCACCACACACCACCATACAGCACCACACACCACCATACAGCACTACACACCACCACACACCACCATACAGCACCACACACCACCACGCCACCATCATACAGCACCACACACCATCATACAGCACCACACACCACCACACACCACCATACAGCACCACACACCACCATACAGCACTACACACCACCATACAGCACTACACACCACCACACACCACCATACAGCACCACACACCACCACACACCACCATACAGCACCACACACCACCACACACCACCATACAGCACCACACACCACCACACACCGCCATACAGCACCACACACCACCATACAGCACTACACACCACCACACAGCACCACACACCACCATACACCACCACACACCACCACACACCACCATACACCACCACACACCACCATACACCACCATACACCACCACACACCACCATACAGCACCACACACCACCATACAGCACCACACACCACCACACACCACCATACACCACCACACACCACCATACAGCACTACACACCACCACACACCACCATACAGCACCACACACCACCATACAGCACTACACACCACCATACAGCACTACACACCACCACACACCACCAAGCACCACACACCACCATACAGCACTACACACCACCATACAGCACTACACACCACCACACACCACCATACAGCACCACACACCACCATACAGCACTACACACCACCATACAGCACTACACACCACCACACACCACCATACAGCACTACACACCACCATACAGCACTACACACCACCACACACCACCATACAGCACCACCATACAGCACCACACACCACCACACACCACCATACACCACTACACACCACCACACACCACCATACAGCACTACACACCACCACACACCACCATACAGCACCACACACCACCATACAGCACTACACACCACCATACAGCACCACACACCACCACACACCACCATACAGCACTACACACCACCATACAGCACTACACACCACCACACACCACCATACAGCACCACCATACAGCACCACACACCACCACACACCACTACACACCACCACACACCACCATACAGCACCACACACCACCATACAGCACCACACACCACCATACAGCACCACACACCACCACACACCACCATACAGCACCACACACCACCACACACCACCATACAGCACCACACACCACCATACAGCACCACACACCACCACCAGACACAACAGCATGAGTCAGGTCACTAAGCAATGTTCGTGGAAACACTGTCACCAACCTCATGACTCTGTGTGTGTGTGTGTGTGTGGGCGGTGTGTGTGTGTGTGTGTGGGCGGTGTGTGTGTGTGTGTGTGGGCGGTGTGTGTGTGTGTGTGTGTGTGTGGGCGGTGTGTGTGTGGGCGGTCTGTGTGTGTGTGGGCGGTGCGTGTGTGTGTGTGCGGTGTGTGTCTGTGTGTGTGTGGGCGGTGTGTGTCTGTGTGTGGGCGGTGTGTGTGGGCGGTGTGTGTGTGTGGGCGGTATGTGTCTGTGTGTGTGTGGGCGGTGCGTGTGTGTGTGTGCGGTGTGTGTGTGGGCGGTGTGTGTCTGTGTGTGTGGGCGGTGTGTGTCTGTGGGCGGTGGGTGTGTGTCTGTGGGCGGTGTGTGTGGGCGGTGCGTGTGTGTGTGGGCGGTGTGCGTGTGTGTGGGCGGTGTGTGTCTGTGTGTGTGTGGGCGGTGTGTGTGTGTGTGTGTGGGCGGTGTGTGTGTGTTAGTGAGACTGGGGCATTGATATGAAGGATACGCTAAGTGGGTGAGGGAGGTAGGGGGAGGAGGTGGGGGTTGGGGGGGGGAGGGAGGGAGGGAGAAGGTGGGGGGGAGGGGTGGGTGAGGGGAGAGGATGTGGGTGAGGGGAGAGAGGAGGTCGATGAGAGAGAGGGAAGATGTGACTGGTTCAGAGGGGAGGTGACTGACGTAATAGTCACCCCTCTCCGCCCTGCCAGCAAACAGTACGCAGTGACTCAACAAGGTACAGACTCATCATGACTCACAGTACACACCACCACCATCACTCACCCAGCAGTGACTCAACAAGGTACAGACTCATCATGACTCACAGTACACACCACCACCATCACACACCCAGCAGTGACTCAACAAGGTACAGACTCATCATGACTCACAGTACACACCACCACCATCACTCACCCAGCAGTGACTCAACAAGGTACAGACTCATCATGACTCACAGTACACACCACCACCATCACTCACCCAGCAGTGACTCAACAAGGTACAGACTCATCATGACTCACAGTACACACACTCACCCAGCAGTGACTCAACAAGGTACAGACTCATCATGACTCACAGTACACACCACCACCATCACACACCCAGCAGTGACTCAACAAGGTACAGACTCATCATGACTCACAGTACACTCACCCAGCAGTGACTCAACAAGGTACAGACTCATCATGACTCACAGTACACACCACCACCATCACTCACCCAGCAGTGACTCAACAAGGTACAGACTCATCATGACTCACAGTACACACACCCAGCAGTGACTCAACAAGGTACAGACTCATCATGACTCACAGTACACACACCCAGCAGTGACTCAACAAGGTACAGACTCATCATGACTCACAGTACACTCACCCAGCAGTGACTCAACAAGGTACAGACTCATCATGACTCACAGTACACACACCCAGCAGTGACTCAACAAGGTACAGACTCATCATGACTCACAGTACACACCACCACCATCACTCACCCAGCAGTGACTCAACAAGGTACAGACTCATCATGACTCACAGTACACACACCCAGCAGTGACTCAACAAGGTACAGACTCATCATGACTCACAGTACACACACCCAGCAGTGACTCAACAAGGTACAGACTCATCATGACTCACAGTACACTCACCCAGCAGTGACTCAACAAGGTACAGACTCATCATGACTCACAGTACACACACCCAGCAGTGACTCAACAAGGTACAGACTCATCATGACTCACAGTACACACCACCACCAGTACCATCACTCACCCAGCAGTGACTCAACAAGGTACAGACTCATCATGACTCACAGTACAGCTCTCAGTGGTCCTGACTCACTTGCCTTAATGTTTCCTTCTGACGTCACCGGTTTTGTTTACACTTCATGACGTCATCGCTGACGGGGATTTATTAGTGTTCATGACGTCATAACCCACGGGGATGTTTATTAGTGTTCATGACGTCATAACCCACGGGGATGTTTATTAGTGTTCATGACGTCATCGCTGACGGGGATGTTTATTAGTGTTCATGACGTCATAACCCACGGGGATGTTTATTAGTGTTCATGACGTCATAACCCACGGGGATGTTTATTAGTGTTCATGACGTCATAACCCACGGGGATGTTTATTAGTGTTCATGACGTCATAACCCACGGGGATGTTTATTAGTGTTCATGACGTCATAACCCACGGGGATTTATTAGTGTTCATGACGTCATAACCCACGGGGATTTATTAGTGTTCATGACGTCATAACCCACGGGGATGTTTATTAGTGTTCATGACGTCATAACCCACGGGGATGTTTATTAGTGTTCATGACGTCATAACCCACGGGGATGTTTATTAGTGTTCATGACGTCATAACCCACGGGGATGTTTATTAGTGTTCATGACGTCATAACCCACGGGGATGTTTATTAGTGTTCATGACGTCATAACCACGGGGATGTTTATTAGTGTTCATGACGTCATAACCCACGGGGATGTTTATTAGTGTTCATGACGTCATAACCCACGGGGATGTTTATTAGTGTTCATGACGTCATAACCCACGGGGATGTTTATTAGTGTTCATGACGTCATAACCCACGGGATGTTTATTAGTGTTCATGACGTCATCGCTGACGGGGATGTTTATTAGTGTTCATGACGTCATAACCCACGGGGATGTTTATTAGTGTTCATGACGTCATAACCCACGGGGATGTTTATTAGTGTTCATGACGTCATAACCCACGGGGATGTTTATTAGTGTTCATGACGTCATAACCCACGGGGATGTTTATTAGTGTTCATGACGTCATAACCCACGGGGATGTTTATTAGTGTTCATGACGTCATACCCACGGCGGAATTTATTAGTGTTCATGACGTCATAACCCACGGGGATGTTTATTAGTGTTCATGACGTCATAACCCACGGGGATGTTTATTAGTGTTCATGACGTCATAACCCACGGGGATGTTTATTAGTGTTCATGACGTCATACCACACGGGGATGTTTATTAGTGTTCATGACGTCATAACCCACGGGGATGTTTATTAGTGTTCATGACGTCATAACCCACGGGGATGTTTATTAGTGTTCATGACGTCATAACCCACGGGGATGTTTATTAGTGTTCATGACGTCATAACCCACGGGGATGTTTATTAGTGTTCATGACGTCATAACCCACGGGGATGTTTATTAGTGTTCATGACGTCATAACCCACGGGGATGTTTATTAGTGTTCATGACGTCATAACCCACGGGGATGTTTATTAGTGTTCATGACGTCATAACCCACGGGGATGTTTATTAGTGTTCATGACGTCATAACCCACGGGGATGTTTATTAGTGTTCATGACGTCATAACCCACGGGGATGTTTATTAGTGTTCATGACGTCATAACCCACGGGGATGTTTATTAGTGTTCATGACGTCATAACCCACGGGGATGTTTATTAGTGTTCATGACGTCATAACCCACGGGGATGTTTATTAGTGTTCATGACGTCATAACCCACGGGGATGTTTATTAGTGTTCATGACGTCATAACCCACGGGGATGTTTATTAGTGTTCATGACGTCATAACCCACGGGGATGTTTATTAGTGTTCATGACGTCATAACCCACGGGGATGTTTATTAGTGTTCCCGACGTCATAACCCACGGGGATGTTTATTAGTGTTCATGACGTCATCGACCAAGACAGTTTTGACTTATATGGTAAAATATAATCAGAGAGAGAGAGAGAGAGAGAGAGAGAGAGAGAGAGAGAGAGAGAGAGAGAGAGAGAGAGAGATATTCTAATATGCCATAGTTACTCCCATAGTTATTTGGGGGTAAACGGGACTGCCCAGTATGGGCCAACAGGCCCACAGAGTTACTCCCCATAGTTACTCCCTTAGTTACTTCCCATAATTACACCCATAGTTACTCCCCTAGTTACTTCCCATAATTACACCCATAGTTACCCCCATAGTTACTCCCCATAGTTACCCCCGTAGTTACTCCCATAGTTACTTCCCATAGTTACTCCCATAGTTACTCCCCATAGTTACCCCCATAGTTACTCCCCATAGTTACCCCCATAGTTACTCCCATAGTTACACCCATAGTTACTCCCATAGTTACTCCCCATAGTTACCCCCGTAGTTACTCCCATAGTTACTCCCCATAGTTACCCCCATAGTTACTCCCATAGTTACTCCCCATAGTTACTCCCATAGTTACTCCCATAGTTACTCCCCATAGTTACTCCAATAGTTACTCTCATAGTTACTCCCATAGTTACTCCCCATAGTTACTCCCATAGTTACTCTCATAGTTACTCCCATAGTTACTCCCCATAGTTACTCCCCATAGTTACCCCCATAGTTACTCCCATAGTTACTCCCCATAGTTACTCCCATAGTTACTCCCATAGTTACTCCCCATAGTTACTCCCATAGTTACTCCCATAGTTACTCCCATAGTTACTCCCCATAGTTACTCCCATAGTTACTCTCATAGTTACTCCCATAGTTACTCCCCATAGTTACTTCCCATTACTCCCATAGTTACTCCCCATAGTTACTCCCATAGTTACTCCCATAGTTACTCTCATAGTTACCCCCATAGTTACTCCCCATAGTTACTCTCATAGTTACTCCCCATAGTTACTCCCATAGTTACTCCCATAGTTACTCCCCATAGTTACTCTCATAGTTACTCCCATAGTTACTCCCATAGTTACTCCCCATAGTTACTCCCATAGTTACTCCCATAGTTACTCTCATAGTTACCCCCATAGTTACTCTCATAGTTACTCCCCATAGTTACTCTCATAGTTACTCCCCATAGTTACTCTCATAGTTACTCCCATAGTTACACCCATAGTTACTCCCATAGTTACTCCCCATAGTTACTCCCATAGTTACTCCCCATAGTTACTCTCATAGTTACTCCCATAGTTACTCCCATAGTTACTCCCCATAGTTACTCCCATAGTTACTCCCATAGTTACTCTCATAGTTACCCCCATAGTTACTCCCCATAGTTACTCCCCATAGTTACTCCCATAGTTACTCTCATAGTTACTCCCCATAGTTACTCCCCATAGTTACTCTCATAGTTACTCCCATAGTTACACCCATAGTTACTCCCATAGTTACTCCCCATAGTTACTCCCATAGTTACCCCATAGTTACTCTCATAGTTACTCCCCATAGTTACTCCCCATAGTTACTCCCATAGTTACACCCATAGTTACTCCCATAGTTACTCCCATAGTTACACCCATAGTTACTCCCATAGTTACTCCCCATAGTTACCCCCATAGTTACTCCCATAGTTACACCCATAGTTACTCCCATAGTTACTCCCCATAGTTACTCCCATAGTTACTCTCATAGTTACCCCCATAGTTACTCCCCATAGTTACCCCCATAGTTACTCTCATAGTTACTCCCCATAGTTACTCTCATAGTTACACCCATAGTTACTCCCATAGTTACTCCCCATAGTTACTCCCATAGTTACTCTCATAGTTACCCCCATAGTTACTCTCATAGTTACTCCCCATAGTTACTCCCCATAGTTACTCCCATAGTTACTCCCATAGTTACTCCCCATAGTTACTCCCATAGTTACTCCCATAGTTACTCCCATAGTTACACCCATAGTTACTCCCCATAGTTACTCCCATAGTTACACCCATAGTTACTCCCATAGTTACTCCCCATAGTTACACCCATAGTTACTCCCCATAGTTACACCCATAGTTACTCCCATAGTTACTCCCCATAGTTACTCCCATAGTTACTCCCATAGTTACCCCCATAGTTACTCCCCATAGTTACCCCCATAGTTACTCCCCATAGTTACTCTCATAGTTACTCCCATAGTTACACCCATAGTTACTCCCCATAGTTACTCCCATAGTTACTCCCCATAGTTACTCCCATAGTTACTCCCATAGTTACTCTCATAGTTACTACCCATAGTTACACCCATAGTTACTCCCCATAGTTACTCCCATAGTTACTCCCATAGTTACTCCCCATAGTTACTCCCCATAGTTACTCCCATAGTTACTCCCATAGTTACTCCCATAGTTACTCTCATAGTTACTCCCATAGTTACTACCCATAGTTACTCCCATAGTTACACCCATAGTTACTTCCCATAGTTACTCCCATAGTTACTCCCATAGTTACTCCCCATAGTTACTCCCATAGTTACTTTCATAGTTACTCCCATAGTTACTACCCATAGTTACTCCCATAGTTACACACATAGTTACTTCCCATAGTTACTCCCATAGTTACTACCCATAGTTACTCCCATAGTTACTACCCATAGTTACTCCCATAGTTACACCCATAGTTACTCCCATAGTTACTCCCATAGTTACTACCCATAGTTACTCCCCATAGTTACTCCCATAGTTACTTCCCATAGTTACTCCCATAGTTACTCCCATAGTTACCCCATAATTACACCCATAGTTACTCCCCATAGTTGCCCCCATAGATACTCCCCATAGTTACTCCCCATAATTACCCCCATAGTTACTCCCATAGTTACTTCCCATAATTACACCCATAGTTACTCCCCATAGTTACTCCCATAGTTACTTCCCATAATTACACCCATAGTTACTCCGCATAGTTGCCCCCATAGATACTCCCATAGTTACTCTCCATAATTACCCCCATAGTTACTCCCATAGTTACTTCCCATAATTACACCCATAGTTACTCCCCATAGTTACTCCCCATAGTTACTCCCATAGTTACTTCCCATAATTACACCCATAGTTACTCCCCATAGTTACTCCCATAGTTACTTCCCATAATTACACCCATAGTTACTCCGCATAGTTGCCCCCATAGATACTCCCATAGTTACTCCCCATAATTACCCCCATAGTTACTCCCATAGTTACTTCCCATAATTACACCCATAGTTACTCCCCATAGTTACCCCCATAGTTACTCCCATAGTTACTTCCCATAATTACACCCATAGTTACTCCCCATAGTTACTCCCCACAGAAAAGGGGAAGAGAGGAGCAGGAGTGAGATAACACTGACCTCTGACCTACAGTCAAAAGGTCACAGGGAGGATAACCATTATTGTGAGCTACAGAAGTAAACACAAGGATGATAAGGTCTTGTAGGAAGGAAACTTGTAGCGCTAACATATACAGTACAAGTCTGTAGATCAGGATGGCCCTAACGAACCCAAGGTCTCTTTCTCACTCTCACACACACACTTGGGACACCCACGCCAGAGCTGAGGACTAAGTACAATGCCATTATTCTCCCCAAACTAACGTATGCGTCACCAGCCTGGTCGTCTTCTCTCAACTCCACCCAACAACGTCGGCTAGAGAAGGTACAGAAAAGGGCCTGCAGAATCATGCTTGGCGCAGAATACTTCGGCTACATCAACGCTCTCTCCACCCTGGAAATGCCATCCCTCAGTGACCTCCACCACCAAGCAATGGAAAGGTTTGGCAGCCAACTACTGCACCACCCTCGTCATCGTCACCTCCTGCCACCGGCAGTCCCCCACCCACCTAGCGCAGTCCGCCACTACAACAAAATTCAGCCCATAAGAGCCAGCGCCTATAGATATAAGAACAGCACCATCCCATCTATTGTTAAAATAATAAACAACTCCTGATTTATGTACTGTACAGCCCTGTAAATGTATTCAATGCATATTATATCATTATGTCTAAATCAAATGTAAGTCTGTATATTTTCAGCCACCGGCTGCAACTCTATTAATAAACCGTTTATTACTATTACACACGCACACATACACACACACATGCACACACACACACTAAATCTGTGTGGAGTGTGTGTGTGTTGTCAGAGGATACACACATAAAAACGTGAGGGATATCCTGACAGTGGAAGACAAAACAAGTATCACCAGATAACTCGTTCTTAAGTAACAGCCTTGACCACACACACGCACTCAAGTCACTCGGAGTTCCCGCACCCGAGCTCCTCAGTGTTTACACAACATTCATACTTCCCAAGCTCACCTATGCCTCCCCTACCTGGTATGCCTCCCTAAATGCCACACAACGTAAACACCTAGAAAAAGTGCAAAAGAGGGCATGCAAGATTATTCTCTCCCCTTCCTACTCCACATATCAAGAAGCGCTCAACACACTGACCCTTTCGACTCTCACTGACCATCACCACGACCTCATCTGCAAATTTGGTGAGAAGCTTCTGCACCATCCTCGACATCGGCTCCTACTACCACCTGAGATCCCTCGTCCGAGAATTGCTGTACGACACCACAACCGCATCCAGCCCATACGAGCACGAACTGATCGCTATAAGAACAGCCCAGTCCCAACCATTGTAAAAATTATCAATAACTTGTAATCAACCAGTGTATTCACTCCCAGTCAATCTTACTTCTTGCACTGTCACTATGTTGAAATGCCCTGTAGTTTGTGCTTCTCCCCACCTAGTTATTATATATCATATTTGTATCACGTATATTATTTGTCAATCAAGAGACCCATTCCCCAATTGTGTAACTGTATATTCTCAGCCTTCCGGATGCTATGCTCTTTCAATAAACCGTTAATTATTATTATTATCACTCACACACTTTATATGGTAATAATAAAAAATACTAACAATAAACTAAACACAGACATCTTTGTCAAACAAGGCGCTACTGACCATAGGTAGGGTAGGAGCAGGAGGTAGGGGAGGGGCAGGAGGTAGGGGAGGGGCAGGAGGTAGGGGAGGGGCAGGAGGTAGGGGAGGTGCAGGAGGTAGGGGAGGTGCAGGAAGTAGGGGAGGTGCAGGAGGTAGGGGAGGTGCAGGAAGTAGGGGAGGTGCAGGAGGTAGGGGAGGTGCAGGAGTAGGGGAGGTGCAGGAGGTAGGGGTAAGGAACAGGGAGTAGGTGGGGTAAGGGAGAGGAGAAAGGGGAGGTAAGGGATAATGGAAGAGGGGGAAACAAGAGATAATTAGTTAACTTTATCACCCTGGTCAGTGGTCAGGGAGGGGCGTGAGAGGGGAGTGATGGCAGGTGGTGAAGGAAGGAGGGGGGGAGTGGTGGTAGGTGGTGAAGGAAGGAGGGGGGGAGTGATGGCAGGTGGTGAAGGAAGGAGGAGGGGAGAGTGATGGCAGGTGGTGAAGGAAGGAGGGGGGTAGTGATGGCAGGTGGTGAAGGAAGGAGGGGGGTAGTGATGGCAGGTGGTGAAGGAAGGAAGAGGTACGTAATAGTGTGTCTGGGGAGAAGTACAGCCAGGCAATAGACAACCTCCCTACATAATTAACCCAAGACACAACCCTAACAGGCCGGCCCTCTCCTACCTTCCTTCCTCCACCTCTACTCTTCTTCTTTCTCTACAAAACAAGGAGGAGAGGAGAGGAGAGGAGGGTATAACGTACCAGACACGCCAGAGTAAGATGATCAGTGAGAAGTGAACCTTACCTCGGCCACCAGGTGTGACAGTGACCCCTCTCTCTCTCTCTCTCTCTCTCTCTCTCTCTCTCTCTCTCTCTCTCTCATAATTAATTTAATTTTACCACTTACAGCAGCTAGTTTATTGTGCACCCCATACTCATCCTGTGAGCGGTAGTGCAAAAGGATTACAGAGTAGAGTTTCCAAAGGGTCAGTATAACTAACCCCCGTTGTCAGGATATTATGGCATTATTTGTTTAGTTCTATACATAAAGGGTAACTCGTTAACACCTGCGTGAGAAGTATCAAGCACATTGTGTGTTTGGTTCCATACAGGGGAACTGATATAGCTACTGAGTGTAAAACAGTGGATACAATCTTAATATGTCGGCCATCTTGCCATTAGGGATAAAGTGTTGTGCCATTTCACCCACAGTGAGCTTGGACCTGTCCCAAAAGGGTTCTATCATAACACACTCGAGGGCCTAGTGTTGGAGTGTGTGGCCACATGTCTGGCCACACACTCGAGGGCCTAGTGTTGGAGTGTGTGGCCATATGTCTGGCCACACACTCGAGGGCCTAGTGTTGGAGTGTGTGGCCCTATGTCTGGCCACACTCGAGGCCTAGTGTGGAGTGTGTGCCATAGTCTGGCCACACACTGGGCTAGTGGAGTCGTGGCCACACACTTAGTCTTGTTCACTTCTGCTTGAGGAACATACTGCCAGAGGTACTTATATCCTAACCTTAGTCTATCAGTTACAACACCTAGTGATCTTGTCACTTGCTCCATACACATGTTTTACTTGATACATCTCATCAGGGTAAACAAGGGACCGACTAGTGCCTGTTTGTTAGTGTCAATAAGGTTCATGGGTTCATTTGACAGACCCAGATTGTATTCAACAGTGTCTTCGTTAGACGTGAGTTTGGCGAGGGCATCAACCCTGTCATGTTCTCTGAGGCCAAAGTGAGAGGGGATTCACAGTTTGATCTTGACTCCCCCGTCAACAGGGTACACATATTTGTGTCTGGCTTCACAAGTGGTGTGTGTGTGTGTGTGTGTCTCAAGTCGTGAAGAAAAGAAAGATGGCTGCCAAATTACACTGAAACTCTCCCCCATCCACTACTTCCTACCACTATCACCACAATTATTAACACCACCACCACCAGTATAACTATTAACACCCCCTCCTCATCCGCCACCACCACCACCACCGCAAACATCTCCCCCTCAGCTAACTGGTGTGTGTGTGGGGGGGGGGGGGGGGGGAATCTCTGGGATCTTGCAGGACTTCTCCAGGGAGGAGGTAGAGAGAGCCTCACTCTCTCTACCTCCCCTTAGTATATCGATTCCCCCCTACAGTCCCCACCCCCTCCATGGGACCCGTGTTGGGGTGGTTTGTTGTTGATGGTGGTGGTGGTGGTAATGGTGGTAGTGGTGGTAATGGTGGTGATAATTGTTGTTGATGGTGGTAGTAGTGGTGGTGGTAGTGGTGGTAATGGTGGTGATAATTGTTGTTGATGGTGGTAGTAGTGGTGGTGGTACTGTTGGTAATGGTGGTGATAATTGTTGTTGATGGTGGTAGTAGTGGTGGTGGTAGTGTTGGTAATGGTGGTGATAATTGCTGTTGATGGTGGTAGTGGTGGTGGTGATAATTGTTGTTGATGGTGGTAGTGGTGGTAATGATGGTAGTGTTGGTAATGGTGGTAGTGTTGGTAATGGTGGTGATAATTGTTGTTGATGGTGGTAGTAGTGGTGGTGGTAGTGGTGGTAATGGTGGTGATAATTGTTGTTGATGGTGGTAGTAGTGGTGGTGGGAGTGTTGGCAATGGTGGTGATAATTGTTGTTGATGGCGGTAGTAGTGGTGGTGGTAGTGTTGGTAATGGTGGTGATAATTGTTGTTGATAGTGGTAGTGGTGGTGATGGTGGTAGTGTTGGTAATGATGGTAGTGTTGGTAATGGTGGTGATAATTGTTGTTGATGGTGGTAGTGGTGGTGATGGTGGTAGTGTTGGTAATGATGGTAGTGTTGGTAATGGTGGTGATAATTGTTGTTGATGGTGGTAGTAGTGGTGGTGGTAGTGTTGGTAATGGTGGTGATAATTGTTGTTGATGGTGGTAGTGGTGGTAATGATGGTAGTGTTGGTAATGGTGGTAGTGTTGGTAATGGTGGTGATAATTGTTGTTGATGGTGGTAGTAGTGGTGGTGGTAGTGTTGGTAATGGTGGTGATAATTGTTGTTGATGGTGGTAGTGGTGGTGATGGTGGTAGTGTTGGTAATGATGGTAGTGTTGGTAATGGTGGTGATAATTGTTGTTGTTGATGTTGTGTTGTTGTTGTTGTTGTTGGTGGTGGTGGTGGTGGTGGTGTTGTTGTTGTTGTTGTTGTTGTTGTGGTGGTGTTGGTGGTGGTGGTGGTGTTGTTGTTGTTGTTGTTGTTGTTGTTGTTGTTGGTGGTGGTAGTGTTGTTGTTGTTGTTGGTGGTTGTGTGTTGTTGGTGGTGGTGGTGGTGGTGGTGTTGTTGTTGTTGTTGTTGTTGTTGTTGTTGGTGGTGGTGGAGTAGCCATTTCCCGGATACAGTCGCAGATAGTTGACAAAAGCTGTGATAACACACACACACACACACACACACACACTACACTACATCCTTGACCACCGAAGGGTCAAGACGTACCTGGCGCTCCTCTCGGAGCATACCAACCCCCTCCCCTGAACCACTTCTCCCCACCGGAATATCATCAAGTTCTCGCCAGAAGTTACAATTTCATTTAGGAAAGGAATGGAACCAGTGTTAAACAGAGGTGAACATTGGTGAACAGTGCTTAAGTCAGTGAGAACAACTCAACAGTAACAGTCTTACTCAAGTTGACCTTCACACAGTGAGGTCGCAGGTACCCAGTGATAACGGCCCGTGAGACCCAACAACCAGCGATGTGTTAATCCATCTACCATAGGAAGGCCTGGGACCACACCTCACTCATATAACACCATCTGTGAAGGAATTACTACACCACGTGATGCCCCTCATAACACCATCTGTGAGGGAGTTACTACACCACGTCAGGCCCCTCATAACACCATCTGTGAAGGAATTACTACACCACGTGAGGCCCCTCATAACACCATCTGTGAGGGAATTACTACACCACGTCAGGCCCCTCATAACACCATCTGTAAGGGAACTACTACACCACGTCAGGCCCCTCATAACACCATCTGTGAGGGAATTACTACACCACGAGATGCCCCTCATAACACCATCTGTGAGGGAATTACTACACCACGTCAGGCCCCTAATAACACCATCTGTGAGGGAATTACTACACCACGTCAGGTCCCTCATAACACCATCTAAGAGGGAATTCGTACACCACGTGATGCCCCTCATAACACCATCTGTGAGGGAGTTACTACACCACGTGAGACCCCTCGTAACACCATCTATGAGGGAATTACTACACCACGTGAGGCCCCTCATAACACCATCTGTGAGGGAATTACTACACGTGAGGCCCCTCATAACACCATCTGAGGGAATTACTACACCACATCAGGTCCCTCCTTACACCATCTGGGAGAGAGTTACTACACTACGTGTTTGCTGTTCAACACCTACATTAATCTGAATGTTCACTGTATGTTCCTTTACCTTTCTCTAATGAAGGCTTTTGTTAAACCACCAATGTATGTAATAAGTCATTTATGTCCAATGTATATTTTCAGCCTTCGGGCTGCAGAACTTTTTCAATACACCGTTAATTATTATTATTATTATTATCATTATTACACACACACACACACACACACACACACACACACACACACACACACACACACACACACTACACACACACGCACACAGACTCCCAGCATGGCTTCACAAGCGGACGTTCTTGCCTAACTAATCTATTAACATTCTTTTCATCAGTTTTCGAATCAGTGGACGCGGGGCACAATTATGATGTGGCATATCTCGACTTTAGCAAAGCCTTCGACAGAGTCCCCCACGAAAGACTAATTAGAAAGGTAGAAGCACATGGCATCAAAGGTAAGATCCTTAAATGGATTAGGGCGTGGTTACAGGACAGGAAACAGCGAGTGAGCATTAACGGCACTAAGTCCCATTGGAGCAACGTCACAAGTGGTGTTCCCCAAGGCTCAGTATTTGGACCATTATTATTTATTATATACATAAACGACATAGATATCGGCATAGACAGCAACATAAGTAAATTTGCTGATGACACTAAAATAGGACGTGTTATTAAATCTGACGAGGACTCGGCAAAACTACAGGAAGATTTAAACAAATTTTTCGAATGGTCTGAAAAATGGCAGATGAAATTCAACGTAGACAAATGTAAAGTACTCAGTATAGGAGATGTAAACAGGGAAACCAGATACCAGATGAACAACGATGCCATAGAGAAATACGACTGCGAGAGAGATTTAGGAGTAATGATAAGTAGGAACCTTAAACCAAGTAAACAATGTGTTTTTGCTCGTAACAAGGCTAATAAAGTACTTGGTTTCATACAAAGGAGTGTTAGTTACAAGACTAGCGAGGTCATCCTAAAACTGTATCTTGCTCTTGTGAGACCACACCTGGACTACGCAGTTCAGTTCTGGTCACCGTATTACAGAATGGATAAAGAATCCTTGGAAATAATTCAGAGGAGAATGACAAGACTAATCCCGGGCATTGGGAACCTTGAGTAGAGAGACAGGCTAAAGCATCTTAATTTGCACTCCCTTGAGAGACGTAGAGTGAGGGGCGACCTAACAGAGGTGTATAAGTGGAAGGCAGGGCTAAACAAAGGGGACATTACAAAGGTACTCAAACTATCCAACCAGGAGCGAACTCGTAACAATGGTTTTAAATTAGATAAATTTAGATTTAGGCGATGAAATCGGTAAACACTGGTTTGGAAACAGAGTAGTGGATGAATGGAACAAGTTACCAAATATCATCATTAACTCGAATACGCTGAATAGCTTCAAACATAGGTTGGATGCTTACAGTATATGAGCAATAGGGGTTGGGTGTAAACGGGACTGCCCAGTATGGGCCAATAGGCCCGCTGCAGTTTCCTCCATTCTTATGTTCTTATGTTAACAGTGGTGAACAGTGCTTAAGTCAATGAGAACAACTCAACAGTAACAGTCGTACCCAAGTTAACCTTCACACAGTGAGGTCCCAGGTACCCAGTGATAACGGCCCGTGAGACCCAACAACAACCAGCTATGTGTTAATCCGTCTACGATAGGAAGACCTAAGACCAAACCTCACTCTATAACACCATCTGTGAGGGAATTACTACACCACATGTCCCTCATAACACCATCTGTGAGGGAATTACTACACCACGTGAGGCCCCCTCATAACACCATCTGTGAAGGAATTACTACACCACGTGAGGCCCCTCATAACACCATATGTGAAGGAATTACTACACCACGTGAGGCCCCTCATAACACCATCTGTGAGGGAATTACTACACCACGTGAGGCCCCTCATAACACCATCTGTGAGGGAATTACTACACCACGTGAGGCCCCCTCATAACACCATCTGTGAAGGAATTACTACACCACGTGAGGCCCCCTCATGACATCATCTGTGAGGGAATTACTACACCACGTGAGGCCCCCTCATAACACCATCTGTGAGGGAATTACTACACCACGTGAGGCCCCTCATAACACCATCTGTGAGGGAATTACTACACCACGTCAGGTCCCTCATAACACCATCTGTGAGGGAATTACTACACCACGTGAGGCCCCTCATAACACCATCTGTGAGGGAATTACTACACCACGTGAAGACCCTCATAACACCATCTGTGAGGGAATTACTACACCACGTGGTCTCTCATAACACCATCTGCGAGGGAATTACTACACCACGCCAGGTCCCTCATAACACCATCTGAGGGAACTACTACATCACGTGAGGTCCCTCCTAACACCATCTGGGAGGGAGTTACTACACTACGAGTTTGCTGTTCAACACCTACATTAATCTGAATGTTCACTGTAGGTTCCTTTACCTTTCTCTAATGAAGGCTTTTGTTAAACCACCAATGTATGTAATAAGTCATTTATGTCCAATGTATATTTTCAGCCTTCGGGCTGCAGAACTTTTTCAATAAACCGTTAATTATTACTATTATTATTATTATTATTACACACACACACACACGCACGCACGCGCACACACACACACACACACACACACATACCTGTATATATACATACATACATACGTATGTACGTACACACACATACACTACACGCATACGCGCGCACACACACACACACACACACACACACACACACATACATACATACATACGTGTGCACACACACACACACATACATACATACATACATACATACGTGTACACACACACACACACTGAGACTCTCCCCCATCCACTACTTCCTACCACTATCACCACAAATACTAACACCACCACCACCAGTATAACCATTAACACCCCCTCCTCATCTGCCATCTTCACCACCACCACCACACAGTGGTGTTCAACCATATGAAATCGTAACAAACTCCTGAAATTTAAATCCAAACGCCCCACGACCCCAATTGACCTCCCAATGAAAATTTACAAGGAGTTTGCAGTCGAACTTGCCACCCCCTCTGTGACCAAGGTCCCCACCCCACGACCTCAGGCCAGTTGCCATCACCCCCATACCCAGTCTACTCTGTGAAGACTTTGTTCTTGAGTGGGCATTTGCTCGTATTTATCAGTCAATTGATCCACAGCAATTTGGCAACATGAGGGAGAGAGAGAGAGAGAGAGAGAGAGAGAGAGAGAGAGAGAGAGAGAGAGAGAGAGAGAGAGAGAGAGAGAGAGAGAGAGAGAGAGAGAGAGAGGTAGTGAGGGAGGGAGGGAGGGAGGGAGGGAGTGAGGGAGGGAGGGAGGGAGGGAGGGAGGGAGGGAGGGAGGAAGGGAGGGAGAAGAGGCGTGGGAGGGAGGGAGGGAGGGAGAGTAGGAGAGGGAGAAGAGGAGAGAGAGAGAGAGAGAGAGAGAGAGGAAGGTAGTGAGGGAGGGAGGGAGGGAGGGAGGGAGGAAGGTAGTGAGGGAGGGAGAAAAGTAGGGAGGGAGGGAGGGAGGGAGGGAGGGAGGAAGGTAGTGAAGGAGGGAGGAAGGTAGTGAGGGAGGGAGGGAGGAAAGTAGTGAGGGAGGGAGGGAGGGAGGAAGTAGTGAGGGAGTGAAGGTAGTGAGGGAGGGAGGAAGGTAGTGAGGGAGGGAGGGAGGGAGGAAAGTAGTGAGGGAGGGAGGGAGGAAACTGGTGAGGGAGGGAGGAAGGTAGGGAGGGAGGGAGGAAGGGAGGTAGTGAGGGAGGGAGAAAAGTAGTGAGGGAGGGAGGGAGGGAGGAAGGTAGTGAAGGAGGGAGGAAGGTAGTGAGGGAGGGAGGAAGGTAGTGAGGGAGGAAAGTAGTGAGGGAGGGAGGGAGGGAGGGAGGGAGGGAGGTAGTGAGGGAGGGAGGAAGGTAGTGAGGGAGGGAGGGAGGAAAGTAGTGAGGGAGGGAGGGAGGGAGGGAGGGAGGGAGGGAGGGAGGGAGGGAGGGAGGGAGGGAGGAAAGTAGAGGGAGGGAGGGAGGAAAGTAGTGAGGGAGGGAGGGAGGAAACTGGTGAGGGAGGGAGGAAGGTAGGGAGGGAGGGAGGAAGGGAGGGAGGGAGGGAGGGAGGGAGGAAGGAAGGAAGGTAGTGAGGGAGGGAGGGAGGAAGGTAGTGAGGGAGGGAGGGAGGGAGGAAGGTAGGGAGGGAGGGAGGGAGGTAGTGAGGGAGGAAGGTAGGGAGGGAGGGAGGGAGAGAGGGAGGGAGGAAAGTAGTGAGGGAGGGAAGGACCAAGTCATGTTACTTGCTCACCCACATCTTCCACACGCCACGCCAAGCTGTCTTCAGCCATTCATCCTACACGCCAAGTTAAACCACGTCGAGTTAAACCCCGTCAAGTTAAACCCCGTCAAGTTAAACCACGTCGAGTTAACCCATGTCAGATCAAACCACGCCAAGCCAAACCACGCAAAGCTAAACCACATCAAGTTAAACCACTCCAAGTTACACCACGCCAAGCCAAACCACGCCAAGTTAAACCACGCCAAGTTAAACCCCGCCAAGGCAAACCACGCCAAGTTATACCACGTCGAGTTAACCCATGTCAAATGAAACCACGCCGAGTTAAACCACGCTAAGTTAAACCACATCAAGCTAAACCACGTCAAGTTAAACCACGTCGAGTTAACCCATGTCAGGTCAAATCACGTCAAGTTAAATCACGCCAAGCCAAATCACGCCAAGCCAAACCACGCCAAGCTAAACCACATCAAGCTAAACCACGTCAAGTTAAACAATGCCAAGATAAACCACGTCAACTACAACCTTCCCTGTACAACGTGACCACAATAGGTGACCACGAGGAGTGTGTCGTGTGGTGTAACCGGAAATGTGGCCAATGGGTGTGGCGGGGGGGGGGGGGGAGAAAGGGTGGCAACTGAGAAGGAAATAAGGGGGAAGAGGGAGGGGGAGGGAGAGGAGGAGGGGTCAGTAAGCATTAACAGTAATCATGATAAGGGCTGTGTGTGTGTGTGTGTGTGTGTGTGTGCCGTACAACACACGCGGCACGCGCTTCCCACACACCACACCGCCCAACACTGCCACGTGCCGATCAATAGCAGCCGCCGCCACCCAACACCACCCAACCAACGCCACCCACAGCCACCACCACCCACCAACAGCCGCTGCCACCCGCCTTCATATATCCACGACAGGTTACTCCCATCATGTCCACACCAGGAAGGAAAAGGCAAGAGAGCTGAGAAAACTATACCGCTTTCAAGCGCTTCCTGAGAAAATAAAACTCCGCCTGGTGACATCATTTATCACACCGATATTAACTTAGGATCAGAACAAGAACTCCTTCAAAGACTCCCACCAGATACCAACAACAACCATACATGGTTCCCAAAAAGTTACCAAATCTCAAAAGGTCCATTACCACCCCCCGATCTATACGGCCAGACAACCTCCCTAGACCAGCATCCGCCAGTAGGGTCGGCGGAATATGAAATAGGCCCTCAAAACACCCATATATGGGACAGGGTAGGATGTCTAGTGCCTGTACCGAGAGACAATAACTAACCCATGACACAACCCTAACACACTATTAGCTTAGCTAGGCGGTCAGCCCGCCCTCTCTTACCTCCTCCTGAATTTCTTCTATTTCCAAACTATAACTTCCTTCCCCCACCTCTAATCTTCTTTCACCCTTCCTTTCTCTACAAAAAAAAAAAAGACAACACCCACCCACCTACACTACAGCCGCTACCACCAACACAATTACCACCATCACTACCACTACCTGAACCACCACCACTACCTGAACCACCACCACACACACACGTTAGGTTACATTAAAGGTAACTTGGGTTGGGTTAGGTTAGGTCTCACACACACAGGACCTAGTTAGTAATATAGGTCGTCACTTAAGCCACCAATTACACTGACGGTGGCGGCTGTGATGAACACCAGACCAGGAGGTGTGATGTGGTGTACTCACTCACTCCTTCCTTCCTTCCCTCGTCACCACTCCTTACCCTTTCCCTCCATAAGCACTCCACCTTCTCTCGTCACCTATCCACCCTTCCTTCCCTCATACAGACAGACAGACAGACGGCGTTCACAGTATATCGAGCTGGCTGGTTAGGGTTCAATCGATAACACTCGTGACCTCCCCGCCTCTCCCCTCCCACACCCCCCGCCCCGCCAGTCCCCTCTCCCACTGTCACATCAACACCCCTCCCTCCACCATGCTACACCTCAGTTACCCCACCTCCACCCCTGCCACACCCCCTCCCCTCACCACCCTAACCTAACCTATGCACTACACTCGCTCTCTTCTCCCGTCAGAGAAAGTAGGTCCTCATACGCCAGACAGAGGGACGGGAATACCGGACCCGAGACATAGTGTGCAGAAGGAGGAGGAGGAGGAGCAAGAGCAAGAGGAGGAAGAGGAGGAAGAGGAGGAGGAGGAGCAAAAGGAGGAGGAGGAGGAGCAAGAGGAGGAGAAGGAGGAAGAGGTTGCATAGTAAGGAAAGCCTCGTGAGGTTTTTAGTTTAACAAATTTATTGACTCGTGAGTGACGTAGACGAGTTGGAAACTGAACGAAGTAGGAAAACTTATAGACGTCTCTTCCCCCCCCCCCTCCCCTCACCCTCTCTTGTACATAGTGGTAGTGCAGGTAGTGGCAATGAGTGTCACCTCTGGCCACTACCTCATTCTCCTGCATACCACCACTACTTACCCTGCCTACTACTACTGCTATTACTACACAAACACAAACACACACACACACACTCTCAAGAAATAATTAGGTCACGTAAAAGTAGTGCTTGTCCTCCCAGCGCGCAGACACTAACGCACCCACACACACACAGTCACGTGAGGATAACCCCCCCCCCCCCCTCCGTCTCCAGTGAGCGTCCCTCCATCCCTCCCTCTTGGCTTTCACAGACAAGTCGTCACCCCCCCCCCTCCAGGCGTCTCCCTTTCCCACTACATTCCCTCCCTTTCTCTCACTCCCACATTTCCTCACAACTACCTCCTGTTCCCTAAACTCTCTCTCTCTCTCTCTCTCTCTCTCTCTCTCTCTCAGTAGGTAGGTAGGCAGACACTCGCAAGCAGTGAGGTAAGGTAAGTAGACTGTCAATTGAGGTTTAGGACAAAAGAGGAAGAATTGGGAGAAAAAGAGGAAGAATTGAGAGAAAAAGAGGAAGAATTGGAGAAAAAGAGGAAGAATTGAGAGAAAAAGAGGAAGAATTGTGAGAAAAAGAGGAAGAATTGAGAGAAAAAGAGGAAGAATTGAGAAAAAGAGGAAGAATTGAGAAAAAGAGGAAGAATTGTGGGAAAAAGAGGAAGAATTGAGAGAAAAGAGGAAGAATTGAGAAAAAGAGGAAGAATTGAGAAAAAAAGAGGAAGAATTGTGAGAAAAAGAGGAAGAATTGAGAAAAAGAGGAAGAATTGAGAAAAAAGGAGGAAGAATTGGGAGAAAAAGAGGAAGAATTGAGAGAAAAAGAGGAAGAATTGGGAGAAAAAGAGGAAGAATTGTGAGAAAGAGGAAGAATTGTGAGAAAAAGAGGAAGAATTGAGAGAAAAAGAGGAAGAATTGGGAGAAAAAGAGGAAGAATTGAGAGAAAAAGAGGAAGAATTGGGAGAAAAAGAGGAAGAATTGAGAGAAAAAGAGGAAGAATTGAGAGAAAAAGAGGAAGAATTGAGAGAAAAAGAGGAAGAATTGTGAGAAAAAGAGGAAGAATTGGGAGAAAAAGAGGAAGAATTGAGAAAAAAAGAGGAAGAATTGGGAGAAAAAGAGGAAGAATTGAGAGAAAAAGAGGAAGAATTGAGAAAAAGAGGAAGAATTGAGAGAAAAAGAGGAAGAATTGTGAGAAAAAGAGGAAGAATTGAGGGAAAAAGAGGAAGAATTGAGAGAAAAAGAGGAAGAATTGAGAAAAAGAGGAAGAATTGAGAGAAAAAGAGGAAAAATTGAGAAAAAGAGGAAGAATTGAGGGAAAAAGAGGAAGAATTGTGAGAAAAAGAGGAAGAATTGAGAGAAAAAGAGGAAGAATTGAGAGAAAAAGAGGAAGAAATGATAGAAAAAGAGGAAGAAATGAGAGAAGAGGAAAACCCTTCAAGAGAAAGAGGAAAACATTAGTTACTAATGAGTAAAAGAGGACAAAACAAGATGAGGTGATGTAACAAGTTAAGAGGAAAACTTGGTGTTGCAAAGTGATATAACCTAACCTAACCCAGTCACCTCCTCCCCCCTCATAACCTAACCTAACCCAGTCACCTCCTCCCCCCTCATAACCTAACCTAACCCAGTCACCTCCTCCCCCCTCATAACCTAACCCAGTCACCTCCTCCCCCCTCATAACCTAACCTAACCCAGTCACCTCCTCCCCCCTCATAACCTAACCTAACCCAGTCACCTCCTCCCCCCTCATAACCTAACCTAACCCAGTCACCTCCTCCCCCCTCATAACCTAACCTAACCCAGTCACCTCCTCCCCCCTCATAACCTAACCCAGTCACCTCCTCCCCCCTCATAACCTAACCTAACCCAGTCACCTCCTCCCCCTCATAACCTAACCCAGTCACCTCCTCCCCCCTCATAACCTAACCTAACCCAGTCACCTCCTCCCCCCTCATAACCTAACCTAACCCAGTCACCTCCTCCCCCCTCATAACCTAACCTAACCCAGTCACCTCCTCCCCCCTCATAACCTAACCTAACCCAGTCACCTCCTCCCCCCTCAACCTAACCTAACCCAGTCACCTCCTCCCCCTCATAACCTAACCTAACCCAGTCACCTCCTCCCCCCTCATAACCTAACCTAACCCAGTCACCTCCTCCCCCCTCATAACCTAACCTAACCCAGTCACCTCCTCCCCCTCATAACCTAACCTAACCCAGTCACCTCCTCCCCCCTCATAACCTAACCTAACCCAGTCACCTCCTCCCCCCTCATAACCTAACCTAACCCAGTCACCTCCTCCCCCCTCATAACCTAACCTAACCCAGTCACCTCCTCCCCCTCATAACCTAACCTAACCCAGTCACCTCCTCCCCCTCATAACCTAACCTAACCCAGTCACCTCCTCCCCCCTCATAACCTAACCCAGTCACCTCCTCCCCCTCATAACCTAACCTAACCCAGTCACCTCCTCCCCCCTCATAACCTAACCTAACCCAGTCACCTCCTCCCCCCTCATAACCTAACCCAGTCACCTCCTCCCCCCTCATAACCTAACCTAACCCAGTCACCTCCTCCCCCTCATAACCTAACCTAACCCAGTCACCTCCTCCCCCCTCATAACCTAACCCAGTCACCTCCTCCCCCCTCATAACCTAACCTAACCCAGTCACCTCCTCCCCCCTCATAACCTAACCCAGTCACCTCCTCCCCCTCATAACCTAACCTAACCCAGTCACCTCCTCCCCCCTCATAACCTAACCTAACCCAGTCACCTCCTCCCCCCTCATAACCTAACCTAACCCAGTCACCTCCTCCCCCTCATAACCTAACCTAACCCAGTCACCTCCTCCCCCCTCATAACCTAACCTAACCCAGTCACCTCCTCCCCCTCATAACCTAACCCAGTCACCTCCTCCCCCCTCATAACCTAACCTAACCCAGTCACCTCCTCCCCCCTCATAACCTAACCCAGTCACCTCCTCCCCCTCATAACCTAACCTAACCCAGTCACCTCCTCCCCCCTCATAACCTAACCTAACCCAGTCACCTCCTCCCCCCTCATAACCTAACCTAACCCAGTCACCTCCTCCCCCCTCATAACCTAACCTAACCCAGTCACCTCCTCCCCCCTCATAACCTAACCTAACCCAGTCACCTCCTCCCCCCTCATAACCTAACCTAACCCAGTCACCTCCTCCCCCCTCATAACCTAACCTAACCCAGTCACCTCCTCCCCCTCATAACCTAACCCAGTCACCTCCTCCCCCCTCATAACCTAACCTAACCCAGTCACCTCCTCCCCCCTCATAACCTAACCTAACCCAGTCACCTCCTCCCCCTCATAACCTAACCTAACCCAGTCACCTCCTCCCCCCTCATAACCTAACCTAACCCAGTCACCTCCTCCCCCTCATAACCTAACCTAACCCAGTCACCTCCTCCCCCCTCATAACCTAACCCAGTCACCTCCTCCCCCCTCATAACCTAACCTAACCCAGTCACCTCCTCCCCCCTCATAACCTAACCTAACCCAGTCACCTCCTCCCCCCTCATAACCTAACCCAGTCACCTCCTCCCCCTCATAACCTAACCTAACCCAGTCACCTCCTCCCCCCTCATAACCTAACCTAACCCAGTCACCTCCTCCCCCTCATAACCTAACCTAACCCAGTCACCTCCTCCCCCTCATAACCTAACCTAACCCAGTCACCTCCTCCCCCTCATAACCTAACCTAACCCAGTCACCTCCTCCCCCCTCATAACCTAACCTAACCCAGTCACCTCCTCCCCCCTCATAACCTAACCTAACCCAGTCACCTCCTCCCCCTCATAACCTAACCTAACCCAGTCACCTCCTCCCCCCTCATAACCTAACCTAACCCAGTCACCTCCTCCCCCTCATAACCTAACCTAACCCAGTCACCTCCTCCCCCCTCATAACCTAACCTAACCCAGTCACCTCCTCCCCCTCATAACCTAACCTAACCCAGTCACCTCCTCCCCCCTCATAACCTAACCTAACCCAGTCACCTCCTCCCCCTCATAACCTAACCCAGTCACCTCCTCCCCCCTCATAACCTAACCTAACCCAGTCACCTCCTCCCCCCTCATAACCTAACCTAACCCAGTCACCTCCTCCCCCCTCATAACCTAACCTAACCCAGTCACCTCCTCCCCCCTCATAACCTAACCTAACCCAGTCACCTCCTCCCCCTCATAACCTAACCTAACCCAGTCACCTCCTCCCCCCTCATAACCTAACCTAACCCAGTCACCTCCTCCCCCCTCATAACCTAACCTAACCCAGTCACCTCCTCCCCCCTCATAACCTAACCCAGTCACCTCCTCCCCCCTCATAACCTAACCTAACCCAGTCACCTCCTCCCCCCTCATAACCTAACCTAACCCAGTCACCTCCTCCCCCCTCATAACCTAACCTAACCCAGTCACCTCCTCCCCCTCATAACCTAACCTAACCCAGTCACCTCCTCCCCCCTCATAACCTAACCTAACCCAGTCACCTCCTCCCCCTCATAACCTAACCCAGTCACCTCCTCCCCCCTCATAACCTAACCTAACCCAGTCACCTCCTCCCCCTCATAACCTAACCTAACCCAGTCACCTCCTCCCCCCTCATAACCTAACCCAGTCACCTCCTCCCCCCTCATAACCTAACCTAACCCAGTCACCTCCTCCCCCCTCATAACCTAACCTAACCCAGTCACCTCCTCCCCCCTCATAACCTAACCCAGTCACCTCCTCCCCCCTCATAACCTAACCTAACCCAGTCACCTCCTCCCCCCTCATAACCTAACCTAACCCAGTCACCTCCTCCCCCCTCATAACCTAACCTAACCCAGTCACCTCCTCCCCCCTCATAACCTAACCTAACCCAGTCACCTCCTCCCCCTCATAACCTAACCTAACCCAGTCACCTCCTCCCCCCTCATAACCTAACCTAACCCAGTCACCTCCTCCCCCCTCATAACCTAACCCAGTCACCTCCTCCCCCTCATAACCTAACCTAACCCAGTCACCTCCTCCCCCCTCATAACCTAACCTAACCCAGTCACCTCCTCCCCCCTCATAACCTAACCTAACCCAGTCACCTCCTCCCCCCTCATAACCTAACCTAACCCAGTCACCTCCTCCCCCCTCATAACCTAACCTAACCCAGTCACCTCCTCCCCCCTCATAACCTAACCTAACCCAGTCACCTCCTCCCCCCTCATAACCTAACCTAACCCAGTCACCTCCTCCCCCTCATAACCTAACCTAACCCAGTCACCTCCTCCCCCTCATAACCTAACCTAACCCAGTCACCTCCTCCCCCCTCATAACCTAACCCAGTCACCTCCTCCCCCTCATAACCTAACCTAACCCAGTCACCTCCTCCCCCCTCATAACCTAACCTAACCCAGTCACCTCCTCCCCCTCATAACCTAACCTAACCCAGTCACCTCCTCCCCCCTCACCATAACCTCCCCCCTCATACCTAACCCAGTCACCTCCTCCCCCTCATAACCTAACCTAACCCAGTCACCTCCTCCCCCCTCATAACCTAACCTAACCCAGTCACCTCCTCCCCCCTCATAACCTAACCTAACCCAGTCACCTCCTCCCCCTCATAACCTAACCTAACCCAGTCACCTCCTCCCCCCTCATAACCTAACCTAACCAGTCACCTCCTCCCCCCTCATAACCTAACCTAACCCAGTCACCTCCTCCCCCTCATAACCTAACCTAACCCAGTCACCTCCTCCCCCCTCATAACCTAACCTAACCCAGTCACCTCCTCCCCCCTCATAACCTAACCTAACCCAGTCACCTCCTCCCCCTCATAACCTAACCTAACCCAGTCACCTCCTCCCCCCTCATAACCTAACCCAGTCACCTCCTCCCCC
Source organism: Homarus gammarus (assembly GCA_958450375.1). Classification (NCBI taxonomy): domain Eukaryota; kingdom Metazoa; phylum Arthropoda; class Malacostraca; order Decapoda; family Nephropidae; genus Homarus; species Homarus gammarus. The sequence continues at coordinate 1,362 of CAUDMG010002260.1, read as the reverse complement.
CTCATAACCTAACCTAACCCAGTCACCTCCTCCCCCCTCATAACCTAACCTAACCCAGTCACCTCCTCCCCCCTCATAACCTAACCTAACCCAGTCACCTCCTCCCCCCTCATAACCTAACCTAACCCAGTCACCTCCTCCCCCTCATAACCTAACCCAGTCACCTCCTCCCCCCTCATAACCTAACCTAACCCAGTCACCTCCTCCCCCTCATAACCTAACCTAACCCAGTCACCTCCTCCCCCCTCATAACCTAACCTAACCCAGTCACCTCCTCCCCCTCATAACCTACCTAACCCAGTCACCTCCTCCCCCCTCATAACCTAACCTAACCCAGTCACCTCCTCCCCCTCATAACCTAACCCAGTCACCTCCTCCCCCCTCATAACCTAACCTAACCCAGTCACCTCCTCCCCCCTCATAACCTAACCTAACCCAGTCACCTCCTCCCCCCTCATAACCTAACCTAACCCAGTCACCTCCTCCCCCTCATAACCTAACCTAACCCAGTCACCTCCTCCCCCTCATAACCTAACCTAACCCAGTCACCTCCTCCCCCCTCATAACCTAACCTAACCCAGTCACCTCCTCCCCCCTCATAACCTAACCTAACCCAGTCACCTCCTCCCCCTCATAACCTAACCCAGTCACCTCCTCCCCCTCATAACCTAACCTAACCCAGTCACCTCCTCCCCCCTCATAACCTAACCTAACCCAGTCACCTCCTCCCCCCTCATAACCTAACCTAACCCAGTCACCTCCTCCCCCCTCATAACCTAACCTAACCCAGTCACCTCCTCCCCCCTCATAACCTAACCTAACCCAGTCACCTCCTCCCCCCTCATAACCTAACCTAACCCAGTCACCTCCTCCCCCCTCATAACCTAACCTAACCCAGTCACCTCCTCCCCCTCATAACCTAACCTAACCCAGTCACCTCCTCCCCCCTCATAACCTAACCTAACCCAGTCACCTCCTCCCCCTCATAACCTAACCCAGTCACCTCCTCCCCCTCATAACCTAACCTAACCCAGTCACCACCTCCTCCATGTCAACACCTCCTCCCCTCATAACCTAACCTACCCCAGTCACCTCCTCCCCCCCCATCATACCGAAGGAGGAGGGCTTGAAAAAAAAGAAGGGGGGAGATATCCGGGGCGTTCTTGGTAGGATCACCATCTATAGTCCCTACACCAGACTGCTGAAAGGGAAGTGCGCATTCTCGTGTCTCTAAGCCCGCGTCGAGACATTCGGAGGGGGAGGAGAGAGCTAGACAGGAGGACCTTTGGAGAGGAGGGATGCCATTAAGCCGTGGGGCGGGTGAGGTGGATGGGAGGAGAGGGAAGGGAGAGAAGGGGGAGA
>CAUDMG010002259.1:0-26764 GCA_958450375.1 Homarus gammarus | reverse complement strand
TAGGGTGTGTCAATTTTGTCAACATGTTAAAAATCAAATTTGGTAGTCAAAATATTGTGCCTCTTTATGTCTAAACTTGAGATTAGCAAACAAAAATGAATTGAAATAACCCTCACCTACATCAATTATACCTTAAAGTTTCAAATATCAGTATTTCAACAAATTAATGAGACTTGATTAGAATTATTCACTTGATATTAACTAATCTCATGTAAGCATATGGATTATGGAGTATTTTATGGTTCTATAGCTTGTGTACAATATGCATGTCAGAACATGAACATGAACAGGCTCTCCGTGTGGGACAGTTTAATTCTTGTTTTGACTTGTACCAAGCGTGAGGATAAGGCGCCCGGCTCACTCTCCTTCTAGATATCATAGACGGTGGTTTGCTCTCATTGCACTTGCACCTACTCTACCAGACGAATTCTACATTTTAATTATTGTAAGTAGGGCATATTGATTGTCGCAGTTACTTATATCATTGTATAAAACAGTATGTTCTAAGAAATTATTATGTTATTTCTGTTACAGCATTTTCGATAAACAAATTGATATTTTTTGAAACAACAATTGAATTATGAAACATTGAAATATTTTTCTATTTGTCAGATAGTGTGAAGATGTCAAAATTGAAGACAAGAAGTCAGTTGTCAACCCACTTGAGCCTGCTAGTTGGTAAAGGGAAGGAGCTTCCTGTATCAGAACTTCCAACAGTGAGAGACATGCTAAGATTAGGGTTACTCCTTCGAGAAAAAATGCAAAGGACAGAAGGAACTATATAGATAAAGAACTCATAAATGACATAATAGTCCCTCTTCTGCATCAATGGACAAAAGCTAATGCACTATTCAAACCACCTGTGATTAATCAGTGTCGAACTATTGAGCTAAAACTAACGAAATTATGGCACAAAGCAGTTGAAACATCACTTGGTAAAGGAAACTTGGCCAGGAAAAATGAATTTCTGCACACACTTGATACTCTGTTTGACATTTTGACCTGCAAGTGCTCCATACAATTATGTTCTGAATCCAACTGTTCTCACTCAGGTAAGAGAGAAAATATTCCCACATTGATTGTGGTTGTCCTCGTGAAAAGAAGATCCCTGTTTTAGAGCTTGAATTTATAAAGGCACAGAGGACAAAGGCAGAAGGCCAAGGAAGTATGCAAATGGGTTCAATAGATTATTCAGAAACAAAGAAGCAGATTGCTAATGCCAAGAAGAGAGAACAAATCCGAGAGAGGGAACAAAAGAAGAAAATGAAGAGTGAAGAAGCCATCCAAAGAGAGGAAGAGCTGTGTCAAGATGTTTATCACTTCTTTGATAGTTCTTCTGATGAACAGGAAGCAACATCAGATGATAGTTCCAAAGAGCCATCTGAACCTTTACCAAAGAAAATGAAATACAACACAAGAAATATTTCAAACATTGCTTTAGCTAATATTCGCCACCATGCTGGACTTCGTGAGGCTGCAGAAATTGCAACTGCCGCTTGGATAGATGCAGGCCTCATCAGCCGAGAGGATGTATCTTTGGTGATAGATCATAATAAAATTAGAAGAGCACAAGAAAAAATAATGAAGGAAATATCTGATCAGCATGAAAAAGATTTAAGCGAGGGAGGGCTCTCCTGTCTTTTGTTTGATGGAAGAATAGATGACACAAAAGTTTTGCTAGAAGTAGAGGGAGTGAACAGAAAGTTTCCAGGTCTCATCAAAGAAGAACACTACTCTGTCTGTTCTGAGCCTGGTGGTCGGTTTTTGTTTCACTTTGCTCCCGAAACTGAAGTAGAAGGGAAGAAACATGCAGAGGTCATTGCTGATCATATTTTATGTTGGGTTCAGGAGAGAGGACTTGGCAGTTCACTGCAGGCTGTTGGTGGAGATTCAACTGCAGTGAACACCGGATGGCAGGGGGGTGTAATGACGCATTTAGAGAAAAAACTAGGAAGAAGACTTGTTTGGATTGTATGTGATTTACATACAGGCGAGCTACCTCTTCGTCATCTCATCCAGGAACTTGATGGTCCTACAAAGAGCAACAACAAGTGGTCAGGTCCCCTTGGCATCATGCTGGATGAAGCAACACAACTAGAAATAAATACAACCTTTCCAAAGGTCGAAGTTGGCCCTCCCCTTCCGGCGTTGTCTGAAGGAGTCATCAAAGATCTCAGCACAGATCAATCCTATGCTTATCGTATTGCCCAAGCAATAAGATCAGGAGAAGTGCCTCAGTCATTGGCTCTCTTGGAGATTGGACCTGTCAGTCACAGCCGTTGGTTAACTACAGCTCTTCGTTTCTGCAGGATTTGGATTTCCAAACACGAATTGAAGGGCAAAGTGCTGAAGAATTTGAGGTTAATTGTTGAATTTATTATTGGAGTTTATCTTCCCCAGTGGTTTAGTGTGAAACTTAATCCTATGTGGGTGGATGGGCCCAATCACCTTTTGTTTCAATTGCAGCTAGTAAGAACACAGAGGAAGGTAGTGAGGGACATCGTGTTACCTGTGGCAAGAAGGTCCGCTTGGTATGCTCGATCAGAAGCAGTTTTGCAAGCAATGCTTTGCAGTCAATGTACCAATCTCCGAACCGAGGCTGTAGAAGTCATTCTAAAGATTAGAGGAACGCTAATAGATGACGACCAGTTGGGAGACTGTTCGTTTCATTCAAGAAAAGTTCCCCCAATAAACGTCAATGCCACCAAATTGTCAGAATTGGTTGACTTGAGTTTGGAAGTCTTAGAGCCACCATTGACAACAAGTCTAACTAGCCAAGAATTGAGAAACCTTAAAGAGACTCCAATGCAGGTGCCGAAGTGGCCTTCCCACACTCAAAGTGTGGAGAGATGTGTGAAAATGGTCACAGAAGCAGCGGGCCATGTTTACAGCCACGAGAGGCGAGAAGGTTACATCAAAGCACAAATAGCAAGCAGACTACTGATGACAAGAAACCAAAGCAAAGAGAGTATGAAGGCATTGGTTACTTTCAAATAGACTACGGATAATAAAATATAATAATTTGAAACTTGAAACAGTAACATGTGTGCAAACGCTGGTTATGTTATAAATTCACAAATATGTACATTTAAAAATCCATTTGATGTAGGTAGGACTTATTATAAAAAAAAATTTATGCCAGAATATTGTTTTGCATGCTTAAAGACTACAATAAATTGCTACCAAATTACTCGATTTTCAATTTAGCCAGTTCACCCCCTAAATTGACACACCCTACTGTTCATCCGTAATGGCGCTATGTGTTGTCATTAACTCAGACAAATTTCTCTTTAATGAATAACTCGCTCTTCTGCACAATTGACTTTATTTCAGTTTCAGTCATGAGAATTGTGGTGCTTTATGGTAGTGTTCGTAACAGGGGTGACATATACTGTATATCTAACACACACACACACACACGTAAAACAGCATTTATCTTTGTTCTTGCATGTCCGAGGGTATAGATAAGTAATGTTAACTGGTTCAAATAAGAAAATAGTATGAATACAGAAACAAAAAGTTCCCGGAAAAAGAGTGAATTGTGATAAACGTAAGCAGCAATGCTTAACAGTGGATTACACTTGAACCAGTGTAAGAGTCGGCAAATTGCATCAACTGAGTTCTTGCAGTAGAATGATAAAACGATTGAGGGTGTAGCCCTTGTAGTCGGCTATAATGTAGAGGGGAGATATTAAGGGAAAAAATATTTTTTCTACAGTACTTTCGTAGGCATGTGTGTAAATAGATAACTTCTTCCTTTTGTTCGAGAGAATTCATTAAATGTAGTTCCCGGTTCGACTCCCGCTGAGTTAGGCGCACACAGTCGACCCAGAAGATTATTATTTAATTTTACTATTGTAGAAGCAAAAGTTGTTAGATTGTAGTACTGGTCAAACTATCTCCTTGTTTTCAAAAAAAAAATGTCAACAATGTGCGGTATCCACAATGATTTTAAGGGGCTGTCAGGCTCATGATACTTACTTTCCTTTCTCAACAATGATGATTTTCGTGTGCTGATGATTGTTACGAGTGTCCACCATAAGTTTCTGTTCTTATCTGGGTATAAAATTCGCTCACTACTCGCCCACACTGTCTGAGCCCTCGTTTACGTATTAAATTTATTTTACTCCATCATCACTTTGTGTATTTATTAATGCAACAGTTGTCTCTCATGTGGTATTGATAGTAGTACGAGTATATTTGTATACAGGTAAGATAGTGGAACTAATGTCAGTAGGGTCAATTAGGTAAAGTTTAAATATTGGCTAATCCGGCTACGATATGTCTGTACTGGTCCACGACTCCACTGTAGTCAGTTACTCCGCAAAGCTGTCTTAAGTTGAGTATACCCTTTCTCTTATGTTTTGGGAGTTGGCATTTGACTATTGAGATTTGATATTGCCAGATATTGATTTTGGTTGATCTTGATGGACCTTCAGTCCTTACTTAGCCACCTCCAAACATCATAATTATTAGTGTTATTTATTTTATTTTGTGTACATATGTGTTGGTGGGAATAAGTTATTAAATGTCCATATATTATTGACTTGTTTAGGTTTTGACCTGTTAACTTGACCTTTGTTGGGGGAACTGGGGATTAATAATATAATAAATAATACTGATATATTTGAAAGACTTCAGTGTTTTGTGTTTATGTAACGATCTATCATAGGGTCGTAACAGTGATATAAATATTGATGAAATAAATATTGATGGACTAAATGTTAATGAAACTAAGTCCTGACGAACTAAATGTTAATAAAACTAAGTGCTGACGAACTAAACGTTTATGAACTCTGTGTTGATGAACTAAATGTTAATTGAGGAACTAAATGTTGATAAACCTAATGTTGAGGAAATAAGTGGTCATGTGAAGAATTAAAGGTTGATGAACTAAGTGTTGATGAACTAAACGTTTATGAAATAAATGTTGGTGCACTAGTTGTCGATAAACTAAATGTTGATATGATGGAGCAAATGTTGGTGAACTAAGTGTTCATAAAGGAATGTTCATGAACTAGGTAGTGAAGAACTAATTGTTGATAAATTAAATATTGTTGAAAAAAAGGCTGATTAACTAAGTGTTGATGAACTAAATGTTGATGAAGTAAGTGTTGTTGAACTATATGTTGATGAACTAAGTGTTTATGTGACAAACTAAATGTTGATGAACCAAGTGTTGATAACTAAGTGTTGATGAAGTAAGTGTTGATGAACTAAATGTTAATGATCTAGGTGTTTATGTGATAAGCTAAATGTTTGTGATCTAAATGTTGATGGGCTGAACTAACTGTTGATGATCTACTGTAAGTGTTGATGGGCTGAACATGCTGTTGATGAACGTAGTGTTGATGGGCTGAACTAATAGTTGATGAACTAAGTGTTGATAGGCTGAAATAACTGGTGTTTAACTAAGTTTTAATGAACTAAGTGTTGATGAAATAAATGTTGATGAGCTGAATGCTATTATAATGACCAAAATGTTGTTGAACTAAACGTTAATGAACTAAGTGTTGATGAAATAAGTGTTGATGAATTAAGTGTTGATGAACTAAGTGTTGATGAACTAAGTGTTGATGGACTAAGTGGCCATAAATTAAATGTTGATCAACTAAGGGTTCATTAGCTAAATGTTGATGAAATAAGTATATATTAATTAAAAGTTGATATACTAAATACAGACGAACTAAATGTTGATGAACTAAATGTTGATGAACTAAGTATTGATGGACTAAATATTGATTAACTATGTGTTATGAACTTTATTATTTATTTATGAACCAAGTGTTGATGAAATAAGTGTTGATGAACTCAGCGTTGATGAACTAATTGTTGATGAACTGTGTTAATAGTATGAACTATATAATGATAAACTAAATACTGATTAACTTAGCATTGATGAAATAAATGTTAATGAAATGAGTATTTATGAACGAAATGTTGATTAGCTATGTATTGATGAACTAAGTGTTGATGAACTAATAGTTGAGAACTAAGGGTTGATGAATTGAGTGATGATGAATTAAAAACTCAAAATCTTGATGCTGATGAGCTAATTGTTTATATGAAAAAATAAATTTAGATGAACTATGTGTTGATGAACTAAGTAATGATAAATTATGAGTAATGATGAACTGAAGATTCAATGAAGCTTCGGTGTTAAGAATTAAATGCTAATGAACTAAGTGTTGACGAATTAAATGTTGAAAAACTAAGTGTTGATGTGATGAACTAAAGATTGACGAAGTAGATGTTGATGAACTAAGTGTTGATGCACTAAATTTTGACGAACTAAGTGTCTATGAAATAGGTTTGATGAACTAAATGTTGATGAGCTTATTGTTAATGATCTTAGTGTTGATGAACTAAGTGTTGATGTGATGAACTAAATGTTAATGAACTAAATGTTGATGAACTAATTGTTGATAAAGTAAGTTTTGATGAACTAAATGTTCATGAACTAAGGCTTGATTAAATAAAGGTTCTTGAAGTAAATACTGGGGAACTAAATGCTTATGTGGTGAACTATATGTTGATGAAATAAGTGTTCAAGAACTAAATATTGATGAACTAGATGCTTATGTGATGAACGAAGTGTTGATAGGTGCTATCGCTGCTATCTTCCTCTATACAGTTCTGGCATTTGCTGCCTTCAGCACCTCCACTCGGCACTGAGTGCCTCCCAGCACCTCAACAGATGTGACTACGAGTGTCACCTTACCAAACAAATATAAATATCTCAGCCTACGACCACATACGCCGCAACCTCCTTTGTAGGCTGTAATGGTGTTGTGACTCCCAAATGTTTGTAAGCGTCCCAGCCATAGAACAAGCGTTTCAGAGTGTTACCACCCGCTGGAAGCAGCAGCTCATCCGCTTGGCCACGGTAGGACGCCACCCTCCGGGACGCTCAACATTGTCTCACTGTTCAGTCCCCAAAACTTCTTCTTCCATCAATAGTTCATTACCGGTGTATGTAAGTTCCACCATGTTTTTCACTACAACGGTACAGCAAAGTATATTTTTTTAGCATTAAACTGTTATTATTTTATTGTCTAATCATCACTACATATAACACCACCCATCATCACTACATATAACATCAACCATCATCACTACATATAACACCATCCATCATCACTACATATAACACCATCCATCATCACTACATATAACACCACCCATCATCACTACATATAACACCACCCATCATCACTACATATAACACCATCCATCATCACTACATATAACACCACCCATCATCACTACATATAACACCATCCATCATCACTACATATAACACCATCCATCATCACTACATATAACACCACCCATCATCACTACATATAACACCATTCATCATCACTATATATAGCACCACCATTACTACCATCACTACTACCACCATCATCGCTACCACCACTACTACCACCACTAATACCATCAACATCATTACCACCACCATCATTACCACCACCATCATTACCACTACTATCAACCAGTCTCTACCACCACCACTATCACCACAAACATGCCGCTATCACCATCACCACCACTACCACTGTCACTACCACCGTCACCCCCACCATTACATATATCACCATCCATCATCACTACATATAACACCATCCATCATCACAACATATAACACTACCCATCATCACTACATATAACAATATCCATCAGCACTACATGTAACATCATCCATCATCATCACTACATATAACACCATCAATCATCACTACATACAGCACCATCCATCATCACTACAGATCGGTAAAGTAGTTTCCGAGATTCTCATATGGACACACAAGCAAATAGATAAACAGACAGACATACTTTTTTGTTATATATATATATATATATATATATATATATATATATATATATATATATATATATATATATATATATGTATATATATATAAGTGTATATAGATATATATATATATATATATATATATATATATATATATAAATGTACATATATATATATATATATATATATATATATATATATATATATATATATATATATATATATATATATGTATATATATATATATATATATATATATATATATATATATATATATGCATATATATATATATATCTATATATATATATATATATATATATATATATATATATATATATATATATATATATATATATATATGCTGATAACCACCAGGAAAGAAGAAAACACGAAGTTCCCAAGCGCTTTCGTGTAATTCACATCTTCAGGGGTGAGTACAGACTAGATAGAGTAATGCAGAACAAGATGAATATATACAGAGGAGGGTGAGACCAGGTCCACAATGGTCAGGTAATTAGGTAATGACCCTACTAATCTTTAAATGGCACACAACGGTTGGTGGTTGGGTCAGATGGGACAGTGACCCGCCCTCTCACCTGATCACAAATCTTCTTAATTACAAAGTTGTCCAGCTTGTACAAGCCGTTACTCAAATTCATGTTGAATGCTTCGGTATGTTTAATAAGACTAGATTTTATGATGTTCCTACTATCAATTGAATTACATGGTAATATTGAGGAGGCATTATCCCAGTCAATGCAATGCTTGTTATCCCTCAAATGAACAAACAGAGCATTGGATTCCTGGCCTGTCCTGACACTGTATTTGCATTGCATTGACTGGGATAATGCCTCCTCAATATTACCATGTAATTCAATTGATAGTAGGAACATCATAGAATCTAGTCTTATTAAACATACCGAAGCATTCAACATGAATTTGAGTAACGGCTTGTACAAGCTGGACAACTTTGTAATTAAGAAGATTTGTGATCAGGTGAGAGGGCGGGTCACTGTCCCATCTGACCCAACCACCAACCGTTGTGTGCCATTTAAAGATTAGTAGGGTCATTACCTAATTACCTGACCATTGTGGACCTGGTCTCACCCTCCTCTGTATATATTCATCTTGTTCTGCATTACTCTATCTAGTCTGTACTCACCCCTGAAGATGTGAATTACACGAAAGCGCTTGGGAACTTCGTGTTTTCTTCTTTCCTGGTGGTTATCAGCATATACCTAGATCACGCGCACCTACAGTGATTTACTTGCATATATATATATATATATATACATATATATATATATAAAACAAAAAAGTCTGTCTGTCTGTTTATTTATTTGCTTGAGTGTCCGCATGAGAATCTCGGAAACTACTTTACCGATCTGTAGTGATGATGGATGATGTTATATGTAGTGATGATAGATGGTGTTATATGTAGTGATGATGGATGATATTATATGTAGTGATTATGAGTGGTGTTATCTGTAGTGATGATTAGACAATAAAATAATAACAGTTTAATGCTAAAAAAATATACTTTGCTGTACCGTTGTAGTGGAATTTACATACACCTTTAATGAACTATTGATGGAAAAAGAAGTTGTGGGGACTGAGGACAGAGAGATGTACTGAGAAAGCAGCAATCAAGATCAAGTGAATCAAGGCAACAACATGCTGCACGTTTACAAACTAACAGAAAGCGAACAACGGCAAGTCGGTCACAGGAAACAGATTAGGAAAGGGAATCCCGTCTTAATCCTATCAGAGAGCGAACAACGACAAGTCGGTCACAGGAAACAGATCATGAAAGGGAATCCCGTCTTAATGCTAACAGAAAGCAAACTGCGGACAGTCGGTCACAGGAAACAGATCAGGAAAGGGAATCCCGTCTTAATGCTAACAGAAAGCGAACAGCGGACAGTCGGTCATAGGAAACAGATCAGGAAAGGGAATCCCGTCTTAATGCTCAGAGAGAGCGAAAAGCGGACAGTCGGTCACAGGATACAGATCAGGAAAGGGAATCCCGTCTTAATGCTGACAGATAGCAAATAGCAGAAAGACGTTCTCTAGAAAATGATCAAGCGCTTGAAATTCGTTTGAATGCTAATATACAGAGAGCTGCAGGATCCAGAATTCTAAGAAAGAATACAGAGTGGCATCCATTTGCAAGAGCAGCATTTAACTATGACAATGAGATAGAATATGAAAAGTATCCCTCTGTTGTCATTGGCAATATGGATAAGAAATGTGAACATTGCGGTGCAAAGAAGTACAAAGGAGCATCTGATGGACTGTGCTGCTCTCATGGGAAAGTACGACTGCCAAATTTGGAAAAACCACCACAACCATTGAAGACTCTCACGCTGGGAAACCTGGTGTTTCCTTGCTTCTCTCATGGACAGTTCTATGTTGGATGCTCCAGAGTGGGAACTGGCAAAAATCTGTACATACTTGCTGCTAATGGCAAAGCAAAAAATGTGGTCTACCTTAATGCACCACAGTGAGACAATGTGGAGCCTCCCGGAGGGTGGCGTCCTACCTTGGCCTAGCGAAAGAGCCGCCTGGAGGGCGGCGATTTCGCTAGTATATATATATATATATATATATATATATATATATATATATATATATATATATATATATATATATATATATATATATATATATATATATATATATATATATATATATATATATATATATATATATATCTTGATAAAATCACACGGGAAAAGGGAAACAACGGAGCACCTTAGCTTTCGTCTTTATTCAAGACATCTTCAGTTGCCTCTGAAGATGTCTTGAATAATGACGAAAGCTAAGGTGCTCCGTTGTTTCCCTTTTCCCGTGTGATTTTATCAAGATTTATCTTATCCACGTTTTCATTGTCATAGGCTTGTGAGGTCGGGTTGAGGTGTTGATTGTATGTAGAAGTCCGCGTGCTTTATTGGGCTAATGAAATATATATGGATCCTCGTGTTTCGAAGCCGGATTTGGTAAAACGTTACTCTGATCACCTAAGTGGTGCGGGTGGTCCCCATTAGAGGTTCACGGCGCCATAAGCTCGTTGAACAGGCTTTGTGTGAAATATAACAAAGTCTAGGACTGCTTTTAGCATCCTGGTGGTCCAGCGGTTAGCGTTCCCCGGTCACAGTCATAGGCTTGTGGGCCGTGGGTTCGAATCCTGGCGGGTTGAGGTGTTGATTGTATATATATATATATATAAATATATATATATATATATATATATATATTTATATTTATATATATATAAATAAATATATATATATATATATATATATATATATATATATATATATATTTATATATATATGTATAAATATATATATATATATATATATATATATATATATATATATATCTATATATATATATATATATATATATATCTATATATATTTATATAAATATATATATATACATATATATATATATATATATATATATATATATATATATATATATATATATATATATATATATATATATATATATATATATATATATATATATATTTCATGTAGATCCACAATGAAAACGTGGATGAGATAAATCTTGATAAAATCACACGGGAAAAAGGGGAAACAACGGAGCACCTTAGCTTTCGTCTTTATTCAAGACATCTTCAGATGTCTTGAATAAAGACGAAAGCTAAGGTGCTCCGTTGTTTCCCCTTTTTCCCGTGTGATTTTATCAAGATATATATATATATATATATATATATATATATATATATATATATATATATATATATATATATATATGTGTGTGTGTGTGTGTGTGTGTGTGTGAACTGCTGACCTTGCCAATTCGTTCTCAGGAAGCGTTCATGACAGTACAACACTCAAGCAAGACAGTTAGTCATAAGTCAGGCCTGAGCTAACAAATTCCTCCTAGGGTGTCATATCTTCATAAGGTCAGTATATCTAAAAACTGACTGCCGGTTGGCTAACAGCTCTCCTCTCAAGGTGACATTTTCGGGAAAGACAGATAAAAGGAGAGAACATCTCATTGCTGAGCACACACACACGCCAGTCGCAGTCGGGAGCAGTCGAAATCAGGAGCAGTAAGAGCCAGCGCAGAACGAAGTGGAAGCGGAGAAGGATCAGTCACAGCTGATTGGCTAGTACTGGACCAATCCCACCTTCCCACGTACCCTGGAAAACCCCAGCTCCTATCCTCATTTTCCTTCTGACAATTCTGTTGATTCGATTGACACATTGAGCCTCTCCCACAGTATCGGACCTCCCTTAGGAACCCCGATGCTGCTGAGGGGCTTGGTGTGAAGAAAGAGTCTTCAGTAAGTTTTCAGACCTTTTTCTTCGACTTTAACCTTTATCTTCCGTGTCGTGAAAGGACCTATTCCCCTGTCAGCTGACGTACAGGGGAGTATTCGTCCGGAAACGCCCTCTGTCCCCACACCTCGCTAGTGCGGGTTTGTGTGAAGGGTGGAGGGACAGCACAGCCTGCCAATTCGCCTGGGGACCTCTGTGATAGTGCAGGGTCTCCCCTACGTGAGGGGCGCAGGAAATTAGGGACTTTTAGGGGAGATCTTCATAAATCTCCATTTCCAACATTCGACATGCCTTCCATTAAAATTAAAGTGGACCGAAATATCCAACCGTGCACGGACCTCGCCTCGCTCATTTTCCAGCTGACATGTATATTTCAGATCCGATCCTTCACTAATGATGACACTATCAAGATATTTGTGCAAACTGATGAAGATGCCGACCTGTTCCACTCCCCAGCAATGTACAACAAACTAAAAAACAATGGCCTAACAGTCCTGAGCTCACCAGAATACCGGGCAAAGTGCACCCTCATATGTAGGAAAATTATCCCTCATATACTGGACAACCCAAACCTATTGACTGAACTAAATTCACAAAACACCCCCCAAATGACATATGCAGCCCGGATGGGAACTCTCCCGATGTTAAAAATCACTACGGCTACTCAAACTGACGCCATAACATTAAAATCATACGGAATAAAAATCGGCAGCAATATTATCCCTTCACGAGACATAGAATTCCAACACTTTATACAGGTCCACCAATGCTTCAACTGTTACCAATTCGGCCACAACACCAACAGATGCAGTAACACTATAACTTGCTCAAAGTGTGCCAATCAAGGCCACTCATACCGAAACTGTACTGCCACGGTAACTAAATGCTGCAATTGTAAAGGCCCTCACGCTGCCATCAGCAACAAATGCAAAATCAGGCTCAACAATAGCACAACACCACTCCCTCCCCGCCAACCTTCACCTCCTACAGCACCTCCCACAGCACTACCTCCACCTCCCCACCACTCACTCCCTACTGCCACGACCCTCCCCACCCGCACTTGCTGGACCAACAACGTGACCGCCCCCATACCATCCCCCGACATGAATGCAAAAATCACCACCATCATACTTCTGGCACATACGCTAAGCAACGGAAACAGGTCTCTTTTTCTGAAGCTAGCAACTGATGGTTTGAAGGCGAACGGCCTCCCTACCATACTCATTCCTGATTCCTTCAGAACCGGTCCCGACCTCATCTTCCCCACTGCCCCCATCTCCGACCGGACCAGCATGCCACCCCCTCCCCCCAGAGAAACCACTGCAATCTCCGTCTGCCCCTCCACTTCTGTCATGCCCACACCTGACTTATCTCACCAATCTACTTCTATCTCACCCCCCAGAGTAATCAGTCCAAAACCTCCCGGCCCCTCCACCTTGACCTTGCCAACACCTGACTTTTCCCGCACGACTACGATGACCTCCCGGACCACAAAACCCCGAACCAAACCCAATCTTCCCCTGACACCTCAGACTCCCAAGAATAAAATGGCAGCCCATCCCCCCACAGAACTGGTGGTCAAGACCACAAGACCTAAGAGGAAGAACACCTCCCCCCTTTCTTCCTACACACATGACAGCAAAAGAATTATAAAATACACTCATCCAACTAAATCTATAATTAAAGTAAATCTATTCGGCACTACCCCTAAGAAAACAGGAAACAACCCCGTCACGAACCTAGCACGCTCCACTCATCCTCCCGACTCCCCCACACACACAGTCACGTAACCGCCCATCCCTCACCTGCATACACCACACTCAGACCTCGCTCACAGTCACTCGACAAGTTAGACCTCATCCCTGCACCCCAGAATTTCAATCTCATATAAGTAACAATTATACAACATGATCACCATTATGCAATACAACTGTAGAGCATATCACTCAAACAGACACGCCATCTCTCTCCTCATACAAGAACACAACCCAGACATCCTCCTCCTCAACTCAACACTCACAGACACCAAAATCAAGCACTTCGGCTACACGAGCAGACAATCACCCCACGAACTATACGAGGGCGTTGCAATCCTTATCAGATCCTCCTTGAAACACGAATTCATCACCAACTTTGCCTTCAAACACTTCCTGGCCGCCAAGATCGACACTCAACACGGACAAATTATCATCTGCACAACATACTCGAGACCTAACACGCGTATCCCCTTCACAGACCTAAACTCCATCTTTAACAACTCACACCTACCTGTAATACTAATGGGCGACCTCAATGCACACCACACCGCATTCCAACACAACTACATCGACCCCCTTGGCCAACAACTACACGCTTTGGTCACTCACAAAAACCTTCACCACATTGGCCCTTTCTTCCCCACATTCTACGCTGCTGGCAGAAAAGGCACTCCAGACATCGTCATCACCAACACCCCTGCCCTCCAATTTCAGCACTACATCACTCCCGGCCCCCTATCAGGCTCAGACCACATTCCCATCACTCTTCACCTCTCCAACAATCCCATACTCCTCCCAACAGCCTCACCTCAATACCAGTATCAACACGCAGATTGGGATGCCTTCAAAACCACACTCTCTGAACAGCAATACACACTCAACCTCGAACACCAACCCACTAGGATGATTGAGGAAACCTGGACTCACCTTTTCAACACTATCACCGCCATAGCAGATACCCACATTCCTAAACACCGGTTCAAGAGGAAATACTCCTTCTCACCCTCCATAAGAACCCAACGCCTACTTCACTGCTACAGGACCCGATTTGAACTTAACAAACTTAACCTAGCACCAGTTTACACAGACATCACCACACTAAGAACACACATCATCCACAGTCTCCTTCAAGACCATAATGTTCACTGGGCAAAACTCGTA
Organism: Homarus gammarus; assembly: GCA_958450375.1. NCBI lineage: Eukaryota > Metazoa > Arthropoda > Malacostraca > Decapoda > Nephropidae > Homarus > Homarus gammarus. Next base: position 11,707 of record CAUDMG010002259.1, on the reverse strand, counting down.
GAGGCTGCCCAGGAACACAGAACACATAACCCCCGAGAGTTTTGGCAAAGGATCGCCAAGCTGCAAGGAACTGCAAGACCCCTCTTTGATCACCTGCTAGTTAATGGTAGGAAAATCAAAGAGCCAGCCGACGTAGCACAAACACTAAAACAACACTGGGAACACATTTTCCACCCACACCCCCCCACACAACAAAGGTACATCTTAAACCACATAAACAACATCACCACACACATGCAAACACTTCACGACAGAACGACTCCTGACGACACAATAGATACCTCCACTCTCACACAGGACCACACCCTCACTGCTCCTTTCACCCCAACAGAAGTCAAACAAGCACTGGACAAAACCAAAAAGAAAACACCGGGTGACAGCAAGATTGGTCAAGCAATCCTGAAGCACCTCCCCGCAGAAACAATCACAGCCATTACATACCTATACAACACCCAACTGGCCACAGGTTACTTCCCAAAACTCTTTAAGACAGCCACAGCCGTCATGATACCGAAACCAAATAAAAACCCAACAGATCCTCAAAACTACAGACCAATCAGCATATTAGAAATCTTAGGAAAAACCTTTGAAAGATTATACAACACCCGCCTCAGATACCATCTTGAGGATGAACAACTACTGTCATATAAGCAGTTCGGTTTCAGAGCACACCACTCAACCCAGGACGCACTTAATATCATGACCAATTACCTCCACATGAACAAAGATGCATACAAGATAGCACTCATCACAAAAGATGTACAAAAAGCATTCGACACAGTTTGGCACGAAGGATTAAAATACAAGATATGCACTAATTTTAACCTCCCTCATAAATCACAACAATTACTTTGCAATTTCCTAACTGACAGAAAAATGAGAATAAAAGTCACATCTGCCTTCTCTGACCACTTCACACTGCACGCAGGAGTCCCACAAGGATCAGTCCTGTCCCCAACACTATACATTCTTTATACAAATGACTTACCCGACCCCTTACACATTGACTCTCTGACAATACAGTACGCCGACGATGTAACCCAACTAATCAGACACAGAACTCTTGACCACCTAACAGACAAAGCACACAGGGAACTAGAACAGGTTACACATTGGGAACTCCGATGGCGAATCCAAACCAACCCAAACAAAGCACAAATCACCTACTTCGGCACCAAAAGACGACAACCACGTCACATTTACCTAAACCCCTACATCGCCTACCCTTCACCTATAACTATCAAACGAACAAACACAATCCTTGGAGTCACTTTCAACGACACCCTCACCATGACACCACACACCAAAATGAAAGCTGTGATCGCAAACAAGACACTCGGGAAACTATACAGATTCAGAACCGCATCAATCAAAACCAAAACGCACCTATTCAAAGCCCTCATACGCCCACTATTGACTTATGCACCCAACACACTCCAGCTAGCACCACCAACAAGCGCCAAGAAACTTCAAGTCATACAAAACAAAGCACTAAGATTCATCCATAACACACACTGGTCATCCTTCACCCGAAATAGTTATCTACATGAACTCAGCTCCCTTCCCCCACTTAACATCTACTGGAGACACCTAGGTGACAAACAAATAGAAACTCTCCTCACTAATTACCCTCAATGGCAGGATTATTTTGACAACATCATACTCCCACGTAGATTCAGAGACAGAAACCCCTCCATACTAAACAGACCAAACACTCCCCTCCCACCTCCCTTGTATTAGTAACCACACCCAACAATTTCCCCCCAAATTAAACCTAACCTCTCCTTAACCCTCACCCTAACCTAACCCAATCAACCTAACCTAACCTCTTCTCAACCCCACACCCAATGATTCCCACCCAACCTAACCAAACTCCCCCCCTCACTCCAAACCCCACGCCACCAACTCAAACTCAAGACCACTCCGACAAAAAAAAAAAAAAAAAAAAAAAAAAAAAAAAAACTAATCCACTTACCCTGCACTAACACCCCCCCCCCCCAAAAAAAAAAAAAAAAAAAAAAAAAAAAAAAAAAAAAACACCTAACAATCCCCCCAAAATACAAACCTAACATACCCACCATTACTAGCAACCCCACACAAAATAAAAAATAATCATTCTACCACTTACTAACCACACCCTATTACTCCTCCCAAAATAAAAACCTAACACACCCAGCCGTTACTAGCAATCCCACACAAAATAAAAAATAACCATTCTACCATTAACTAATCACACCCTATTACTCCTCCCAAAACAAATACCTAACTTACCCATCCCATACTAACTCGGATGACATGTATGTTTCCCTCAGCCAACAAGGTCGAGGAGAATGTTTCCAACTCGGTTTTATGGGCACCCCTCTTAGCCAATAAGGTCGGAGAGGTGTACCTAAAAACGGTACCATTAACGGATGAAATGAACGCCTCCCTTAGCTAATAAGGTCGGGGAGGGGTGCATTGTTCCTGTACGAAAACCCTCTCCCTCAATAATGGGACCAGAATTCACAATACCTGCAATTGCAGAAGTCCTTTACAAGTAAAGGAAAGAATGATTGCAAATTAACCAAACTCTGCCAACCACCAACAAAACCTATAATCCTCCCAAAAGAAAAACTTAACCCACCCAACCTTACTCACAATCCCTCCAAAAAAAAAAAAAAAAAAAAAAAAAAAAAAAAAAAAATGCTACTCTCCATCCAATCACTAACCGACACCTTCAATCCTCCCAAAAGAAAAACTTAACCCACCCAACCTTACTCACAATCCCTCCTAAAAAAAAAAAAAAAAAAAAAAAAAAAAAAAAAAAAAAGATGCTACTCTCCATCCAATCACTAATCAACACCTTCAATCCTCCCAAGAGAAAACTTAATATACCCGACCTTTCTAACAAGCCCCACCGACCCTCATAAAAAAAAAAAAAAAAAAAAAAAACTATGACTCAATACAACTATTCATTAGCAACACAAATCATATCACACCTAAGGAATCCTTCCAAACTATAAATAACCCAACAACCTCCTAAGCCCCCCTCTCGCCTCCCCTCTCCTCTCCGCTCCTCCCCCCTCCTCCCGTCAGCCGAACCTTACCTGACCTTATAATAATTATCCTAACCCTCCCCCTCTCCTTTTACTACATTTCCACGCAAAAGCATACACACTCACACACCAACCCCCCTTAAGTAATTCTAATTCACCTCAAATCACCATACAACCTCCACCCCCGCCAATCCCCAAGCACAAACTCTCCCCCCCTCCCACAGCCAATCCGAACACATCTCCCCCCCAGCCAGACGAAGCCTCTCATAAGATCACAACTCTCCAAAACCAAATTAAACATACCCAACCTCTATGCCAGCAACTGTCAACATTATCGACCTAACTCAAGATTGAAACCAAACAACCTATATCTCACTCTCATCTCTGTTCACAATTTGACAAAGCTCAAATCTGTCCCCTTCTATTACTAAATAATTCTCCTACGATACACTCATCCTTCCTTACTACGAATACTTTGACATTTCAAGCTCAAAGATTCAAAACTCTTCCTCTAACTCTCTCCATTTCTCTCTGACATAGCTGAAAGATCCATAACTCTCAGAAGCAAATCAAAACTTACCCAACGTCTGTGACATCCAATTCTAATAAAATCGATCTACCTCAAGACTGAAACCATTCAGCCTATCTCTCATTCTCGTCTCCGTTCATAATTTGACAAAAAAGCTCAAATCTGTCTGCTGCTATTACTAAAAACTCTCCTACGATACGCTCATCCTTCCTTACTATGAATACTTTGACATTTCAAGTTCAAAGATTCAAAACCCTTCCTCCAACTCGCTCTGCTCCTCTTTGACATAGCTCAAAGACTTTACCTTCTTCTTTCTCCAAACAACCCTACGACTAGCAAATTTTCATGTTTTCACCTTCTCTGTTAATTTGTTCGTGTGTGGCCTGTGCGTCCGTCCACCTGCGCTTCTCGGCTTGCGCCGCAGCCGTGGCGGGGCGGTTCTTCCTCCGCTCTGATAACACTGCCTGGGCTAGACGACGACTATGGGCACCCAAGTTGGCCCTTTGCTTGCCCGGACCTGCTCCCACCCTCCCTCTGCCTCGTCCTGATTGTGATTGTTGCACCATCAGGGCATTTGCCTACCCCCTCACGCAAGCGGTGTTTAGCCACTGCACCTGTTCTCTCCTTCTAAAATTCATTTCCATCCTCTCTTTACTCTTCCTCTGAACCTCCTTCCCCCCTGTCACTAGCATTTTTCTTCTTCTTCATTGCTGAGACAGATAGCTTATAACCACTGAACAGGGAAGTGCCCCACTTAACTCTTCCCTGGAGAGGGTCCCCAGTGTTTATAAAAAAGAAAAAGAAAAAAGAAAAGAAAAGCTAATTACCTCAAGAACCTGCCACTTAAGAGTTACAAAATTTAATTAGAATAATTTGTGTTATAAAATACACTATAATATACTTAGTGTTGATGAACTAAGTGTTGATGAACTAAATGTTGATGAATTAAATGTTGATAAACTATGTGTTGATGAATTAATTGTTGATGGAATAAGTGTTGCTGTATAAAACGTTAAGGAGCTGAATGTTGAAAAAGCTGACTGTTGATTAACTAAATATTGATGGAATGAACTAAAACTTGTTGAACTAAGTATTGATGAATTAAATGTTGATAAAGTCGGTGTTGATGAACTAAGTGATGGTGAATTAAATGTTGATGAACTAGGTGTTGATGAACTAAATATTCATATAAAGAAATAAATGGTGAAGAACTAAGTATTGATTAAATATGTGTGATTAACTAAGTATTGATGAATTAAGAGTACTAATTTACTAAATATTCATGATCTAAACGTTGATGTACAAAATATTAATAAAAGATGTTGATGGCCTAAATATTAGTGAACTAAATGTTGATAAATTAGTTTTGATGAGCTAAATGTTGATGAACTTAGTTTAGGTGAACTTAGTTTCGAAAAACTAGATGTTAATGAACTAAGTTTTGACAAACTAAATGTTGATAAACTAATTGTTGATGTGAAAAATTATATGTTTATGATCTAAGAGTTGATGAACTAGTTGATGATAAACGAAATATTGACAAACTAAATGTTGTTGAAGTAATTATTGATGCGATGAACTATATGTTGATGGAATAGGTGTTGATAAACAATATGTTTAGGAAGTAAGTGTTGATTGATGTGGTGAATTAAGTGTTAATAAAATAAATGTTGATGTGATGAGCAAAGTGTTGAACTACGTGTTCATGAGCGAAATGTTTTGGAATTAAATGTAGATGAGATGAACTAACGGATGATGATCTAATTGTTGGTAAATCAAGTATTGGTGAACTAAATCTTGATGAACTAAGTTGTTGATGAGGTAAATGTTGATAAACTAAATGTCGATGAATTACGGCTCCATGAACTTAGTGCTGACGAAATAAATGTTGATGATCTCAATATTTATGTGATGAACTAAGAGTTTAAGAACTAAGTGTTGATGAAATAAGTGTTGATGAAATAAGTGTTGATGAACTAAATGTTCATAATGTAAGTATATGTTATGAATTAAGTGTTGATGATCTAAATGTTCAAGAATTAAGTGTTGATTGACTGAAGTACAGTACTGTAGCTCTTGAAGTACTAAGTATTGATGAGATTACTTAAAGGTTGATGAACAAAGTGATGATAAATTAGTGTTGATGCACTAAGCGGAAATGAATAAAATGTTGACATGCTAAATGTTAACAAACTAAATGTTAATGAACTAAGAGTTGTCGAATTAAATGTTTAATTGATGAACTAAGGGTTGATGAACAAAAAGTTGATGAACTAATCATTGATGTACTAAATATCCATGAACTAAGTAATGATGAACTAAATGTTAATTAACTACTTGTATATGTTGATGAACTAAGTGTTGATGAACTAAGTGTTGATGAACTAAATGTTGATGAAATAAATGTTGATGAACTCGGTTTTACATTCTAATGGACCAAATAATAATGAGATAAATGTTGATATGATGAACTAAATCCTAATGAGCTGTTTTAATGAATTAAATGTTGATGTGGTGAATTAAATGCTGAAGAACTAAGTGTTGAAGAACTTAATAATGATGAACTAAATTAAGATAAATGTTGATGAAGTATATGTAAATAAACTAGGTGTTGATGAACTAAATGTTGATGGACTACAGTAAGTGCTGATAAATGAAATGCTTATGAACTAAGTGTTGATGAACTGAGTGTCTATCAACTAAGTGTTGATGAACATGGTGTTGAGATGATGAACTAAATGTTGATGAAATAAGTGTAAATGAAGTAAATGATGAAATAACTGTTGATGAACTAAATGTTCTAAAATTAAATGTTGATGGGCTGAACTAATTGTTGATGAACTAAGTGTTGAAGAAGGAAATGGTCATGATCTAAGTGTTGATTAACTAAAGTTGATTATAATGTACTAGGTGTTCTCAAACTAAATGTTGAAGTGATGAACTTAGTGCTGATGAATGAATGTTGATGAACTAAAGGTCTATGAACTAAATGTTGATGAACTAAATGGCTTGATGAACTTATTGTTCATGAAATAAATGTTAATGTGGTGAGCAAGGTGTTGAACTACGTGTTCATGAACGAAATGTTTTGGAATTAAGTGAAGATGAGATGAACTAACGAATGATGATCTAAATGATGATACTCTAAGGGTTGATGAATTAAATACTGATGAACTAATTGTTAGTGGGATATGCGATATATTGATGAACTTTGTGTTGATGAACTAAGTGTTATGGACAAGATGTTGATGTGATGAACTAATGATTGATGAAATAAATGTTAAGGAGCTAAGTGTTGTTGGACTAAATGTTGATGTGATAACCAAGTGTAGATGAACTAAGTGTTGATTAATAAGGTGTTGATGAACTAAATGTTGTTATAATGAACTAAGTTTTGAGGAACTAAGTGTTAATGTATCAAATGTTGATAAAGTAGGTGTTGATGAACTAAGTGATAATCAACTAAAAATTCTTAAACCAAAAGTTAGTTAACTAAATTTTTATATGACAAAATATATGTTGATGTGATGAACTAAAATTTTTTAAACTAAATGTTGATGTGATCAACTAAATTTTGATGAAATAAACGTTGATGTAATGAATTAAGTGTTGTTGAACTAAATGTTTATAAACTAAGAGTTGATGTACTAGATGTTGATGAACTCAGTGTTGATGAAGTAAATGCTGATAAACTAAGTATTGATGAACTAAATATTGAATAACTAAGTGTTGATGAGCTAAATGTTGACGAATTAAGTGTTGTTGAAATAAGTATTGTTGAAATACATGTTGATGAACTAAATGGTAAAGAACTCAATGTTGATCAACTAAGTGTTGATGAATAAGAGTTTATGAACTAAATGTTGATGAACTAAATGTTGATGGCCTAAGTGTTGATGAACTAAATCTTATTGAAGTAAGTGTTTATGAACTAAATGTAAATGAACTAAGGCTTGATGAACTTTTTGTTCATGAACTAAATGTTGATGAAGTGAATATTTATGTGATTAATAAAATGTTGATGAACAAAGTGTTAATTAACTAACTGTACATGAATTAAGTGTTGATGTGTTGAACTAATTGTTGATAAATTAAATGTTGATGAACTAAATGTTGGTGAACTAATTGTTGAAATGATGAACTAAATATTAATAACGTAAATGTTGAAATGAATTACAGAATGTTATGAACTTAAGAAATGTTGATCTTTTGAACTAGAATTTGTAGAATTAAATGTTGATGTATTGAACTAAGTGTTGATTAAAGGCGTTTTTGTAGATGCACGGAATAGCTAACGCGTTAGCTTTCCCGGTCTGTGTCATTACAAAAGACGACCGTACCACTGCCAGACGTCTGACCTTCCCTCCTCTTGGGAAAAACTGTTGTACAACACAGTCTTCAGAAAACAAAAAATATTAGGAGAACTGTTATTTGGACACAATACGGAAGGAAATAGTGAAGAATATATATATAAAATTAGGGAAAGTAAGAAAAAAAAAAGGAAATCAGTCAACAATAAATAAGAATAAAAAAAAAATGGGGCCCGTTGTAAAGGTGATTTCTTCCAGACTCTCTGAAACCACATGTGACAACCAGAGCAGCTCCCAATCAACCACAAGATGGCTTTTTCTGACAATGATTTGCTTCATGAAGAGGATGATTACAGAACAAGAGTGCTTCATCCTTTTTATATGCCAAGGGGGAGACATTTATTAGTAAAGGACACCGTGACAGCTTTATACTTCAGAAGCAAATTATAGTGTAAGAATCAAGGATTTGTGAGGTATTGGTGTAATATCTTTCCTCCATTACTTACATGGCTTGATCCATTTTTTCTACAGGAAAGGGGCTCCACTACGTATGTTGTATCTCTTCTCTTGTGGCTAGATTGTGATGTTTACAAGTTCGCATATTATACATACACGAAATACGATGAATTACTGGTTCGTTTAAGTCTTAATTTTTGCACTTACAGAACTGTAATCAACTTGTTCACCCTTATTTAAAGTATCTTATGGGTAATTATATTAAGGTTCCAATCATATTTGAGTAATTATCAATATTGTTACACCAATATCACCAATGGCTAATGAAATCGGACAGTGCCCACTTATAAACAGCTGGAGCCAAAACAGGTTTCAACTAGGCGCGATCCTTTTCAATTCTTTCACGCCGTATGCTTTGTTTTAGGCCCTTCCAATATATTTAATTATTTTTATTATTATATCACAGTTTTTTAATCCCTTACATGTCCCCAACTCTTCAATAATAATCAAAATTATTCTCCATAAGCGGCCATGATCCGCGTATTTACCCACTGTGTTAGTGGGAGAAACTCGCTGGTTGGTTGTTCGCTATTCGAGCGGTGCACAAGCTAACGCCTCATAGAGGCGTTTGATTTTCCCTCTCAAGGGGTCATGCCCAGAACTCGGTAGAAAAATATGCGCCGACAGAATAGCTAACGCTTAGCTATTCCGTGCGTCTACAATAAGCGTCTTAGCTAAGTGTTGATGAACATAACGTTGGTGAAATAAGCATTAATGAATTAATGCTATTGAACTAAATGTTGATGAACTAAATATTGATGTAATGAACTAAGCGTTGTTGAAATAAATGTTGATGAAAATGTGTTGATGAATTTAGTGTTGATGAACTCAATGTTGATGAACTAAGTGTTGGTGAATTAAAAGCTATGGAACTAAGTGTTGATGAACTAAAAGGTATTGAATGAAGAATGTATATGTAAGATGTGACTGGACAACATCAGCTCAGGAGGAGTTAATCTGCAAGCTGCTGACTCTCACTCCATGACATTATGATAATCATATGTAGATTGAATGATGGCCTTGTGTAATGCTTCACAGTCCATATTGCTCCTGGTAGATAATTAAGGAGAGTGTGTGCTGAAAGTGAGAAGGTAGTGAAGCAGATATATAGAGTGAATCGGCAAAGAAGATTGAAAACACTAATATATATATATATATATATATATATATATATATATATATATATATATATATATATATATATATATATATATATATATATTTATATATATACTTACTTATAATGATATTTTGTTATTTCTGAATAAAAATTCTTAATTTAGTGAACAGGGAAACATTAGAGGGGGGGGGGGCAGTCAGAGTACTTTTTAGGCCATGAGGAGTCAAGTGACAGGAGGTGCCATGTGGGTGGCCAGGCCTATACTAGGGGCTTTGAAGATTGCAGAAAAGCCTATTTTTGGTGAGTGAGCAAAGCTAGTGTGCAATAGCACCCTTATATTATAAAAAAATTCACCCAAATTTATAATACTTCAATGTATAATACCAAATTATTCACTAAATTATTTAACAATGATTCAGTAGTTGTTCATGGTAAACAAGCTGAGTATGTTACTTCATCAGGAGTCAGGTGGGGTCGGGCTACTAAGCATAACAGCATGCAGGCCGGCTCCTCTTATCACGGTCACAGAGGTAGACTATTACCACTAGTAACCGCGTGAACACCGCACTTCAGTGTTCTCATATATAAGAGCACTCAAGACACTTATCTGGAGAGAATTCACAATACATTCTCTCCCAAGCAAATTACCTGTGATATATAGTAGCTTTAGAAATAAATAAAGTCAAGAAGAAGTGTTTACATCAACCCTTCCACTTAAGAGTTCCAGAACTATTATATATATATATATATATTTCATTAGCCCAATAAAGCACGCGGAGTTCTACATACAATCAACACCTCAACCCGCCAGGATTCGAACCCACGGCCCACAAGCCTATGACTGTGACCGGGGAACGCTAACCGCTGGACCACCAGGATACTAAAACCAGACCTAAACTTTGTTATATTTCACACAAAGCCTGTTCAACGAGCTTATGGCGCCGTGAACCTCTAATGGGGACCACGCGTATCACGTAGGTGGTCAGAGTAACGTTTTACCAAATCCGGCTTTGAAACACAAGGATCCATATATATTTCATTAGCCCAATAAAGCACGTGGACTTCTGCATACAATCACAGTCATAGGCTTGTGGGCCCGGGGTTCGAATATATATATATATATATATATATATATATATATATATATATATATATATATATATATATACATATATATATTTCATGTAGATCCACAATGAAAACGTGGATAAAATAAATCTTGATAAAATCACACGGGAAAAGGGAAACAACGGAGCACCTTAGCTTTCGTGTTTATTCAAGACATCTTCAGAGGAAACTGGATTACATGGACAGAGGGAGGCTCAAATATACAGGGTGACCTTAAAAACATGAGGTCAGGTCATAATGATGTCATCCACTTATCCCCACACCAACACACACGTAGAGGAGCTTAAGAAAAGGGGGGTGACGTGACGTCCCTTTTCCCGTGTGATATATATATTTCATGTAAATCCACAATGAAAACGTGGATAAGATAAATCTATAAACCTTAGTGATGGTCAGTTCAAAACTGATAATATGTTACATAAATTTATTTGTCAGTGGCCCAAGGTTAAAAATGCTTTGAAAACCTTTGATCTAGATGTATGATAGTTATTTTGTGGGTCCCTTATTTGTGACCTGACCTGACTAGTCACGTCACCCCCTTCTCTTAAGCTCCTCTACGTCTGTGATGGTGTTGGTGTGTGGATTAGTGGATGTCATCATTATGACCTGACCTCATGTTTTTAAGGTCACCCTGTATATTTAAGCCTCTCTCTGTCTATGTAATCCAGTTGCCTCTGAAGATGTCTTGAATAAAGACGAAAGCTAAGGTACTCCGTTGTTTCCATTCTCCCGTGTGATTTTATCAAGATATATATATATATATATATATATATATATATGTATATATATATATATATACATATATATATATATATATATATATACATAGATATATATATATATATATATATATATATATATATATATATATATAAATATGCAAGTAAATCACTGTAGGTGCGCGTGATCTAGGTATATGCTGATAACCACCAGGAAAGAAGAAAACACGAAGTTCCCAAGCGCTTTCGTGTAATTCACATCTTCACCCCTGAAGATGTGAATTACACGAAAGCGCTTGGGAACTTCGTGTTTTCTTCTTTCCTGGTGGTTATCAGCATATATATATATA
>CAUDMG010002257.1:0-54259 GCA_958450375.1 Homarus gammarus | reverse complement strand
GGGAATGTCAGCGGTGTACCTGGGAGTGTCAGAGGTGTACCTGGGATTGTCTGAGGTGTACCTGGGAGTGTCTGAGGTGTACATGGAGTGTCTGAGGTGTACATGGACTGTCAGAGGTGTACCTGGCAGTGTCAGCGGTGTACCTGGCAGTGCCTGAGGTGTACCTGGGAGTGTCGGAGGTGTACCAGGTAGTGTCGGAGGTGTACCTGGAAGTGACGGAGGTGTACCTGGGAGTGTCGCAGTTGTACCTGGAAGTGTCGGAGCTGTACCTGGGAGTGTCAGAGGTGTACCTGGGAGTGTCAGTGGTGTACCCGGGAGTGTCTGCGGTGTACCCTGGAGTGTCTGCGGTGTACCAGGGAGTGTCGGAGGTGTACCTGGGAGTGTCATGGGTGTACCTGGGAGTGTCAGGGGTGTACCTGGTAGTGTCAGGGATGTACCTGGGAGTGTCTGAGGTGTACCTGGGAGTGTTAGTGGTGTACCTGGGAGCGTCAGAGGAGTACCTGGAAGTGTCTCAGGTGTACATGAAGTGTCAGAGGTGTACCTGGCAGTGTTAGCGGTGTACCTGGGAGTGTCAGAGGTGTACCTGGGAGTGTCTGAGGTGTACCTAGTAGTGTTTGAGGTGTACCTGGAAGTGTCTGATGTGTACATGAGGTGTTAGAGGTGTACCTGGCAGTGTTAGCGGTTTACCTGGGAGTGTCAGAGGTATACCTGGGAGTATCAGAGGTGTACCTGGGAGTGTCAGAGGTGTACCTGGGAGTGACAGAGGTGTACCTGGGAGTGTCTGAGGTGTACCTGGGAGTGTCGGAGCTGTACGTGGGAGTGTGAGAGGTGTACCTGGGAGTGTCAGATGTGTACCTGGGAGTGTCAGGGGTGTACCTGGGAGTGTCAGAGGTTTACCTGGGAGTGTCAGAGGTGTACCTGGGAGTGTCAGAGATGTACCTGGGAGTGTCTGAGGTGTACCAGGGAGTGTCAGAGGTGTACCTGAAAGTGTCAGAGGTGTACCTGGGAGTGTCAGAGGTGTACCTGGGAGTGTCAGAGGTGTACCTGGGAGTGTCTGAGGTGTACCTGGGAGTGTCAGAGGTGTACCTGGGAGTGTCAGAGGTGCACCTGGGAGTGTCAGAGGTGCACCTGGGAGTGTCAGAGGTGTAACTGGGGGTATCTGAGGTGTAACTGGGAGTGTCTGAGGTGTACCAGGGAGTGTCAGTGGAGTACCTGGGAGTGTCAGAGGTGTACCTGGGAGTGTCAGGGGTGTACCTGGGAGTGTCAGCGGTGTACCTGGGAGTGTCAGGGGTGTACCTGGGAGTGTCAGAGGTGTACCTGGGAGTGTCAGAGGTGTAACTGGGAGTATCTGAGGTGTAACTGGGAGTGTCTGAGGTGTACCAGGGAGTGTCAGTGGAGTACCTGGGAGTGTCAGAGGTGTACCTGGGAGTGTCAGGGGTGTACCTGGGTGTGTCAGTGGTGTACCTGGGAGTGTCAGCGGTGTACCTGGGAGTGTCAGAGGTGTACCTGGGAGTGTCAGAGGTGTACCTGGGAGTGTCAGAGGTGTACCTGGGAGTGTCAGAGGTGTACCTGGGAGTGTCGGAGGTGTACCTGGGAGTGTCGGAGGTGTACCTGGGAGTGTCAGAGGTGTACCTGGGAGTGTCGGAGGTGTACCTGGGAGTGTCAGAGGTGTACCTGGGAGTGTCAGAGGTGTACCTGGGAGTGTCAGAGGTGTACCTGGGAGTGTCTGAGGTGTACCAGGGAGTGTCAGAGGTGTACCAGGGAGTGTCAGAGGTGTACCAGGGAGTGTCTGAGGTGTACCTAGGAGTGTGAGAGGTGTACCTGGGAGTGTCAGTGGTGTACCTGGGAGTGTCGAGGTGTACCTGGGAGTGTCTGAGGTGTACCTGGGAGTGTCTGAGGTGTACCTGGGAGTTTATGAGGTGTACCTGGGAGTGTCAGTGGTGTACCTGGGAGTGTCAGAGGTGTACCTGGGAGTGTCTGAGGTGTACCTGGGAGTGTCTGTGGTGTACCTGGGAGTGTCTTGTGTGTACCAGGGAATGACAGCGGTGTACCTGGGAGTGTCAGTGGTGTACCTGGGAGTGTCAGTGTTGTACTTGGGAGTGTCACTGATGTACCTGGGAGTGCCAGAGTTGTACCTGGGAGTGTCAGTGGTGTACCTGGGAGTGTCAGAGGTGTACCTGGGAATGACAGGGGTGTACCTGGGAGTGTCTGAGGTGTACCTGGGAGTGTCAGGGGTGTACCTGGGAGTGTCTGAGGTGTACCAGGGAGTGTCGGCGGTGTACCTGGGAGTGTCGGAGGTGTACCTGGGAGTGTCGGAGGTGTACCTGGGAGTGTCAGAGGTGTACCTGGGAGTGTCAGGGGTGTACCTGGGAGTGTCAGGGGTGTACCTGGGAGTGTCAGGGGTGTACCTGGGAGTGTCAGGGGTGTACCTGGGAGTGTCAGTGGTGTACCTGGGAGTGTCAGAGGAGTACCTGGAAGTGTCTGAGGTGTACATGGGAGTGTCAGAGGTGTACCTGGCAGTGTCAGGGTGTACCTGGGAGTGTCAGCGGTGTACCTGGGAGTGTCAGAGGTGTACCTGGGAGTGTCGGAGGTGTACCTGGGAGTGTCGGAGGTGTACCTGGGAGTATCGGAGGTGTACCTGGGAGTGTCAGAGGTGTACCTGGGAGTGTCAGAGGTGTACCTGGGAGTGTCAGAGGTGTACCTGGGAGGTCAGAGGTGTACCTGGGAGTGTCAGAGGTGTACCTGGGAGTGTCAGAGGTGTACCTGGGAGTGTCAGAGGTGTACCTGGGAGTGTCAGAGGTGTACCTGGGAGTGTCAGAGGTGTACCTGGGAGTGTCTGAGGTGTACGTGGGAGTGTCAGGGGTGTACCTGGAAGTGTCAGGGGTGTACCTGGAAGTGTCAGGGTGTACCTGGGAGTGTCAGGGGTGTACCTGGGAGTGTCAGAGGTGTACCTGGGAGTGTCAGCTGTGTACCTGGGAGTGTCAGAGGTGTACCTGGGATTTTATGATTTGTACCTGGGAGTGTCAGAGGTGTACCTGGGAGTGTCAGAGGTGTACCTGGGAGTGTCAGGTGTGTACCAGGGAGTGTCAGAGGAGTACCTGAGGGTGTCAGAGGTGTACCTGGGAGTGTCAGAGGTGTACCTGGGAGTGTCTGAGGTGTACCTGGGAGTGTCTGAGGTGTACCTGGGAGTGTCTAAGGTGTACCTGGGAGTGTCAGTGGTGTACCTGGGACTAACCCTTAAATGGCGTTAAACGCGCTTCATACGGCGTTAAACTAACTTTAAATGGCGCTAAGTTAACTTTAAATGGCGTTAAACTAATGTTAAATGGCGTTAAACTAAATTTAAATGGTATTAAACTAACTTTAAAAGCATTAAACTAACTTTATATGGCGTTAAACTAATGTTAAATGGCGTTAAACTAAATTTAAATGGCATTAAACTAACTTTAAAAGCATTAAACTAACTTTATATGGAGTCAAAAGCCATTCAAATGGAGTTAAACGTGCTTCAAATGGCATTAAACTACCTTTAAATGGTGTTAAACTAACTTTAAATGGCATTAAGCTAACTTTAAATGGCTTTAAACTAACTTTAAATGTCATTCAACATAAATTAATTGGCATTAAACTAACTTTAAATGGCGTTAAACGCGCTTTAAATGACGTCAATCTAACTTCAAATGGCGTTAAACAAACTATAAATAGTGTTAAACTAACTTTAAATGGCATTAAGCACGCTTCAAATAGCGTTAAACGTGCTTCAAATGGTGTTAAACTAACATTAAATGGCGTTAAACTAACTTTAAATGGCGTTAAACTAACTTTAAATGGCATTAAACTAACATTAACTGGCATTAAACTAACTTTAATTGGCGTTAAACTAACTTTAAATGGCGTTAAACTATCTCTAAATGGCATTAAACTAACTTTAAATGGCGTTAAACTAACTTTAAATGGCGCTAAACAAACTTCAAATGGCGATAACAAACTAAAATGTCATTAAACTAACTTTAAATGGTGTTAAACGCGCTTCAAATGGCGTTAAACGCGCTTCAAATGGCGTTAAATGCTCTTCAAATGGGGTTTAACTAACTTTAAATGGCGTTAAACGTGCTTCAGAAGACGTTAAACTATTTTAAATGGTGTTAAACTAATTTAAATGCCATTAAAATAACTTTAAATGGCGTTAAACTAACTTTAAATGGCATTAAATGCGTTTCAAATGGCATTAAACAAACTTTAAATGTCGTTAAACTAACTGAATGCCGTTCAATACGTCTCAAGTGGCGTTAAACTAACTTTAAATGGCATTAAACTAACTCTAAATGGCATTAAACGCGCTTCAAATGGCGTTAAATTAACTTTAAATGGCACTTAACTAATTTAAATGGCGTTAAACTATCTTTAAATGACGTTAAACGCGCTTCAAATGGCGTTAAATTAACTTCAAAGGGCGTTAAACTAATTTCAAATGGCGTTAAACTAACTTTAATGCCATTAAACTAACTAAATGGCGTTAAACTAACTTTAAATGGCACTTGACTAACTTTAAATGGCGTTAAACTAAATTTAAATGGCGCTAAACGAGCATCAAATGGCATTAAACTATCTTCAAATGGTGCAAGACAAACTTCAAATGGCACTAAACAAACTTAAAATGTCGGTAAACTAACTTTAAATGGCGTTCAACGCACTTCAAATGGCGTTAAACGTGCTACAAATGGCATTAAACTAACTTTAAATGGCATTAAACTAACTTTAAAGGGCGTTAAAATACCTTTAAATTGCTTGAAACTAACTTTAAGTAGAGTTAAACTAACTGTAAATGGCATTAAACTAACTTTAAATGCAGTTAAACTAACTTTAAATGGCGTTAAACACGCTTCAAATAGCGTTAAACGCCCTTCGAATGGCGTTAAACTAACTTTGAATGGCGGTAAACTAACTTTAAATTGCGTTAAACTAACTTTAAATGGCATTAAACTATCTTCAAATGGAGTTAAACTGACTTGGAATGGCGTTAAACTAACTTCAAATGGCGCTAAACTAACTTCAAATGGCATTAAACTCACTTCATATGGCATTAAATTAAGTTTAAATGGCATTAAACTAACTTTAAAAGGCGTTAAACTAACTTTAAATGGCGTTAAACTAACTTTAAATGGCATCAACTTAACTTTAAAAGGCGTTAAACGGTCTTTAAATGGCTTTAAACTAATCTTAATTGGCATTAAGCGCTCCTCAAATGGCGTTACCACAGAACGACAGCACAGCCAAAGTGATAAGGTGCAGCAACTGTTGCTGTAAGTACCAGAGAATTAGAAAAAATGTAGCTATAGCACAGGAGGAGGGCGCTCGAACTGGTTAACTACGTTACCGATAAAGGCAAATGGTTCACAGTCTCAATAAACAAGAATTTACAGATGCCCTCCCAATGCGAGTGTGGCTCTTCCTATGACGTCGATCACGCCATGGTGTGCAAGAAAGGGGGATTCATATGCATGAGGCATGACGAAGTAAGGGACCTCACAGCAAATATGTTGAAGGAAATATGCCATGATGTCAGGGTAGAACCGACCCTCCTTCCATTGGACGGTGACATTTTCCAACGTAGGACTTCAAACACATCCAACGAGACCCGTGTTGACGTCACTGCTCGCCGATTCGGGGGACAGCGAGCCTTCTTAGACATCAGGATTTTTTATCCCATGGCCGCATGTCACCGTAACTTAGCTCTTGATCCTGCACACAGGAGAAACGAGGACGACAAGAAAAGCGCATATGGGGAGAGAATTCAGAACGTTGATCAAGGCAGCTTCACTCCTCTGGGGTTCACAACCTCTGGCGGGATGGAACCAAGTGCAAGATGCTTCTACGCTCGACTCTCGGAGGTGATATCCGAACAGAAGCAGCATCCCAGAAATTATATTACAGCCTGGATGAGATGTCGACTGTCCTCCTCTCTCCTTCGGTCGGATTTGCTCTGCCTCAGGGGAACGAGAGCGTCGGCCCCAAAGCCGACAACAGTTGCAGATATTGACTATGAGGCTACAGTCACTGAATGCTGCATAGATCTGCGGCTCAACTACCTCAACACATCTAGGATAGCTACTTATGTATTAGGATATTTAATATTAAGGTAATAAAATGGTGGCGAAGGTACAGCTATTGGAGGAGGCTGGAGGCCATTTAAAAAAAAAAAGTAGTAGTATTAGTGAAACATCTTCATTTAACCCTAGCAGACAGATCACTCCTTCCACTACCACCGAGACTGGGAGGAATGGGATTGACCAATCCAGAGGAGGTTCCTGCCACCGAACATCAAAACTCAGTTAAGCTCACGGCAGCCCTCACTGACCATATAATAGCTTAGAACGCAACAGGTGAGGTGGATAACAGCGAAGTAAACAAGATTCGACGGTCCATTATGACAGAACAACAGCACGGCCAAAGTGATAAGTTGCAGCAACTGATGCTGCAAGTACCAGAGAATTTGGAAAAGAAAAAGGAGCTATAGCTCAGGAGGTGGGCGCCTCGAACTGGTTAACTACGTTACCGATAAGGGCAAATGCTTTTAGTCTCAATAAACAAGAATTTACAGATGCCATTGCTCTAAGGTGCGGTAGCCCAGTAGAAGGTTTGCCCTCCCAATGAGTGTGTGGCTTTTCCTATGACGTAGATCACGCCATGGTGGGCAAGAAAGGGGGGGGGGGGGGGCTTCATATGCATGAGGCATGACGAAGTAAGGGATCTCACAGCAAATATGTTGAAGGAAATCTGTCATGATGTCAGGGTAGAACTGACCCTCCTTCCATTGGACGGTGAGAATTTCCAACATAGGACTTCAAACACATCCAACAAAGGCCGTGTTGACGTAAGTGCTCGAGAGTTCTGGATGCGGGGACAGCGAGCCTTTCCCGAAATCAGGACTTTTATCCCATGGCCGCATGTCACTGTAACTTAGCTCTCGATGATGCACACAGGAGAAACGAGAACGACAAGATCAGGGAATATGGGGAGAGAATTCAGAACGTTGACCAAGGCAGCTTCACTCCTCTGGGGTTCACAACCTCTGGCGGGATGAGACCAAGTGCAAGATGCTACTACGCCCCGACTAGCGGAGGTGTCATCTGAACGGAAGCAGCTGCCCAGAAGTTGTTGCAGCCTGGTTGAGATGTCGACTGTCCTTCTCTCTGCATTGAGTTGCCTCAGGGGAATGGGAGCATCGGCCCCAAAGCCGACAACAGTCGCAGATATCGACTTTGAGGCAACAGTCACCAAATGCCGCATAGATCTGGGGCTCAACTAACTCAACACAGCCAGGGTAACTACTTATGTATTAGGATATTTAATATTAAGGTAATAAAATGGCGGCAAAGGTGTGGCTATTGTTGGAGGTTGGAGGCCACGTTAAAAAAAATAATAAGTTTTGTAATAGTAGTAGTAATCGGTGTGTGGGTGTGTGCACTACACAGGGTGGTGAAATGCATCTAGTGTGGCAGCATTATGTTAGTGTTAAGGTGCAAGCATTTCTTGCTCCCTATCGCTTTCAGCTGCCGCAGCTGGCTAGCCCTAATGGCGAACTGGAAAGCAACTTGCATAAGTCTTCCCTTGCCAGTATACAGCCTCCTTACCATCAAGACTCTTGCTGTGCCTCCTCGTGGCAACACACGGTAACTGGGTGCCTCGTGGGCCCAGGCTAGATCAGCAGGGGATCTCGGAGTAGCAGTGGGCCCCAGAGGGATGTCACACAGGCTCACTGGCATGTGGACACGTCCTGGCGCCTACCAACCACCGCCCCGATACCTTGCAGAATAACCTTGGCAGGTATAAGGCTATGGGAGTAAACCCCGAACGAAAAATATGTGGTGGAGCCCTACATCAGGCAGACATGCTTACAGAACTCCAACAAGACCCTAACGGTGGTGTAGGCGGAAGAGGTGACCACCATGGAACCCAACGACTACACCAGCGCACGAAGGCAATGCCTGATGGACAAGCTACTAAAGCGAAACTCAACAAACTGGGCTAGCGGCAGTCCATTGCAACTCTCCCTCTCCCCAGTCGTTGCAACATTTGTACCACTGGATCAGGAAAAGAGAGAGCCAAGATATGTGGTTGCAGCCAGCACTCCTGCCTCACCACATAAATCAACTCACATGCAGCCATCACCCAGTTCATCATACCACTTGTCATGGGTTGCGTTTGGCTTACCTATGCAACCAATTCCAGTTTGTTTTACTAGAGATAAGGCACCCGGCGAGCCATGACTGGGACATATATTTTCCATTAGTGGTATGTTAGCCTTGCAGAATAACCTTGGCAGGTATAAGGCTATGGGAGTAAACCCCGAACGAAAAATATGTGGTGGAGCCCTACATCAGGCAGACATGCTTACAGAACTCCAACAAGACCCTAACGGTGGTGTAGGCGGAAGAGGTGACCACCATGGAACCCAACGACTACACCAGCGCACGAAGGCAATGCCTGATGGACAAGCTACTAAAGCGAAACTCAACAAACTGGGCTAGCGGCAGTCCATTGCAACTCTCCCTCTCCCCAGTCGTTGCAACATTTGTACCACTGGATCAGGAAAAGAGAGAGCCAAGATATGTGGTTGCAGCCAGCACTCCTGCCTCACCACATAAATCAACTCACATGCAGCCATCACCCAGTTCATCATACCACTTGTCATGGGTTGCGTTTGGCTTACCTATGCAACCAATTCCAGTTTGTTTTACTAGAGATAAGGCACCCGGCGAGCCATGACTGGGACATATATTTTCCATTAGTGGTATGTTAGCCAGCTTATAGGGGGAGGCCAGTGAGACAGTGTTGTACTGTTCATCGCCTCACACCCCTAAACCTCATTTTAAGTAGTATCCCCTAGGCCATGGATTTAGTTAAGACGTCGTCCCTATCCTCTCCCTCCTGAAAGGACCAGGACACCACACAGAGTCTCCACTGCCACCCTGTCCTGGGGACCGACGTTGACACGAGATTAAGTGCGCTAAACTAGGTTTGTTATCCCCGTGGAAATATCACGTGTGGATGCCTGGTTGCAACAAGAGCAATCCAGGCTGGCCTACCAAACCTACAGTAAATGGTTAATCAATTCACGCTTACAGAGTTCTCCTGCACGACACCCGTCTACAGTGACCGTGATCGACACGAGACTAAGTGTGTTCACCTAGGTTTGTTATCCCGTGGAAATATCACGTGTAGAAGCCTGGTTGCGACAAAAGCAATTCAGGCTGGTCTATTGCGCCTAAGTGGTTAATTCAAGTCACGCTTACCAGTTTTCCTTGCCGCGACAACCGTTTACAGTGACTATGTGTGGTAACCCAGGAGTATTTTCTTTTTTATTCCCCATGTACAGAAGTTCTTGTGCTGAATCCTGGTTGCAACAAGAGCAATCCTGGCTGGCAGTAAATGTATCACTCGAATAATTAAGGCTCTGTTAAGTCATACTCATAGTAGAGTAATCACATGTGTCCCCAAGTTGAAAATTCCCTCTTTTAGAAGATTAATTTGAATACTGCGTGAACATGAGTGACTCATAAATCCATGCAAATTGTAAATCATTGTATGGAAGCTTGACAAATAAATGTAAGTGCAATTATCTGCCCATATCTATGATCCTATCTTATTACTAAAGGTAATGACTGATTGGTTATGACAAAGTATTACCAATAGCTTAGATGGATGTTGGAAATTAATGGAACTCATTAAATCATCATTTATTAAGTATAAATCATGGAATGTCGAGTGGTGGATTGAACTTCTGCATAGATACACCATAATCTCCTGTAAGTAACCAGTGTGAAGGTATTGAACTCTACGGTAAGAAACATAAGAATCACAATATATTATAATCTTTATATAATATAATCCACTCTTCACCATTACGATCCCCAAACCATGACACCACTCATCATCATCAAACCTCTTATACCCAGCAAAAGTCCTATGGCGACGGGGACAGGTAGAGACGACTGCCGGGAGTCTCTAGTCACAACTCTGCACATGGGCGGCACAGATAAAATGGTCGTTTAAGCACTGGGATCTAGGCAGCAGCGCAATCCGGTCCTGTCTGTGCAACTGAGCAGCCCTTACGAGGAGCCACTCTGCCCATCCCACATGAGGAGGGGGCTAGAAAAGGTGCCCTAAACATAGCCTGCCTAAAACTCAACCTAAATGAGCAACCGCACCCAGTAAGGTCATCCTTATGCGGTCGAAAACACAATCAAAATCACAGCTCCAAACAAAAACAAACCATATAACCTGGCACAAATGTGCATACTAAAAGAAGAACTGCCCTTGTGGCAAAAGAGCTGGCAAGGTAAACATCGACATAACAGCCAACAGCGAGTCTCGGCTCCCAGACGAGGGCCAACTCACAGAACGGGGGTCTGGCTACACCTTCTTCTGGAAGGACAAGCCTGCTGCGTAGAGAAACCGCATTTATGGAGTTGGCTTTGCCATCTGCCGGCGCATCCTACACAGACTAACTGAAGTGCCTATTGGGATCAACGAGCGCCTCATGACGCTTCGAGTCCCACTGAATCACTCACATCATGCCTTCTTCATCAATGCATATGCCCCAACACTGGATGCAGAGGATGACATCAAGGAGGCCTTTTATGCCGACCTAGACAGAGTGCTTAACTCTATCCCCAGAGAAGTCAAGGTTGTGCTCCTTGGCGACTTCAATGCCAGAGTTGGCAAAGATGCTAACATTTGGCAGGAAACCATAGGGAGAAACGGACTAGGCAAGTGTAATCCCAGCGGTCTACTCCTTCTCAGCACATGTGCTGCTCACAGCCTCAATATCACCAATACCTTGTTTAGGCAGGCCGACAAGTTCAAGGTATCGTGGCAACACCCACGATCACTGGCATGTCATTGACTAACATCATTGTCAGAGAAAGAGATCGCCGAAATGTCCTCATCACTCGTGCCATGCATGGCTCAGACCACAGTGACACTGATCATCGACTTGTTAGATCTAAGCTCTCACTGCACATTGCCCCAAAACGGCGAAGGCAGCAAGCCTCCAGAAGAGGTTTTATCACTAAGCAACTGGAGGATCAGCAGTGGCACATGCTTTCAGAGAGCAGCTCGAACATGGGCTTATAAACAACCCAAAAGCAAACACGTGAATCCCAGTGCCGAATGGGATACTCTTAATACTGTTATGACAAAGACCTGCTGAGAGACCCTCGGCCAGTTCAAAAGAATACACCAGGAATGGTTTGAAGAAAATGACGAGGCAATCAAAGTACACATTGATGAAAAACGTGCTGTTTTTACTGACTGGTAAAACAACCCTCAGTCTCGGACCAAAGCTGATACCTTCCACAAGAAGAAAGCAGCAGCCCAGCAGGAGCTTCGCAATATAGAGAACGACTGGCTTAAAAATAAGGCATGTGAAGCACAAAAATTTGCAGATGAGCACAAGATGCGCGATTTTTTCATTTCCACTAAACATTTTATGGGCCAGTCATTCGTGGTACAGCCCCCCTTCGCTCATCTGACGGTAACCACATAAAAAAACGACGGAGGCCTCCTTCAGTGCTGGAAAGAGAACTACCATTCACTGCTCAACCGAAACACCAAAGTGGATGTCCTGACTACCCAGCAATTCCCTCAGCATCCAGAGCTGACCCACCTCAGCTATCCTCCATCACTGGATGAGGTAGCTACTGCCATCAAACAAATGGAAAATAACAGAGTCTCAGGGCCTGATGGAATCCCAGCCGAGGTGTATAGAGTAGGAGGGCCTCTACTTACCAGACGTCTCCACTCTCTCCTGGAGAATATATGGAAAAAGAAGGCAATCCCCCAAGCTCTTAAAGATGCTTCCATTGTTAATATTTATATGAACAAGGGAGACTGGTCAGACTACGGCAACTACCGTGGGATCTCGCTGCTCTCTGGAGATGGCAAGATTATAGCCCGAGTCCTCCTAAACTGACATCTTCCTGAGGCGGAAAACTTCCTCCCAGAATCTCAATGTGGTTTTAGACCATCACGTGGCACCACTGACATGATCTTTGCTGCCCGCCAGATACAGGAAAAGTGCAGAGAACAGCATCGTGACCTGTACATGGCTTTCATCAACCTAACGAAGGCCTTTGTGAGGCAACTCCACGATGGCATGAACGGCAGTGTCCTGCACAACGGCACCCAGACGACTCAGATTCTCTTTCAACCTGCTCTTGGTTCAAACACACCTCCACCATCCATCCAGCTTAACGGTACTACACTCTCTAATGTTGCCCACTTTCGGTATCTCGGCTCCCACCTGTCCACCACCTCAGACATCGATGAAGAAATTCAACATCGGATCAGATGTGCATCTCACGCCTTGGGCGGACTCCGATATCGTGTCTTCAGCTGTAGGGAGCTGAAATTATCCACAAAGTTGCACGTATATCGAGCAGTGGTCCTGCCCACCCTACTATATGGCTATGAGGCATGGGTCACATACAGGAGGCACCTCAAGGCACTTGAAAACTTTCACCAACATAGTATACGTTCCATCCTCCGAGTTCGCTGGGAAGACAAGAGAACAAATGCCAGCATTCTTGCTGACACCAACTGTAGGAGCATCGAGATTACCATTATCCATGAATAACTACGCTGGCCATGTTACCCGTATGGACGACAGTAGACTGCCAAAGCAGCTACTTTAGAGTCACCTAACGAATAGTAAACGTAACGCTGGCGGGCATTTGAAAAGGTATAAGGATAGTCTAAAGACAAAACTGAAAAGGTGCCAAATCGACCCCCTCTCAATTGGAAGTCGATTACTCCACATCATAACGCTTGGAGGAGCACCACACGGAAAGGTGTCAATACTTTCGAGTTAGATAAGCGCCAACGTCGGATCGACGCTGCCACCGCCCCTCCCACAGTAAATGTAGCCCTCCACATGTGCAACGAATGTGGACGACGCTGCCGGTCCCGTATCGGGTTCTTTAGTCACCTCACTAACCTAGGGGACAACCCTAATAACCCATATCATTTTACCATAGCTGGATGATCGTCATACTCGATTCCGAGTGACAGCAAAGTAGTAGTAGTAGTAGTAGTGTGTGTGTGTGTGTGTGTATTGGTATATTTGTGTGTAAGTAGTTAAATCTAACCTTGTTACTGAAGAATTTGTGATCACAATTCAGTTATGGAGCTCATGGGGGTCACGTCGACAGCGTCATACCGCGTAAAAATTACCTTAGGTTGCAACAAATTTTTAAAAAACACATTCCGCGACGGCAAGCGTTGTTATGACAGGACAGTACAAGGTGTGCCAAAACTCCGTACTCACGAACCGCTCGCATTATAGTACAGGGAATTAGCTTGCATATATATTACTAATTATTAAGGTTTTCTTCGTCCCTGTGTTGTTTTAATAAACTCATCTCATCGACATACGAGTAAAAATAATTGGGACACCCTGTATGTTATTTTTTTTTTCAAAATGTTTTGAATCTTAATACACTATTTACCATTATGTGATTCATAGATAATATGACCTACAGTACACTGACCTAAATACCTCTGACCTTTCCCCTCTACATTTCCCACCCCACAAAAAAATCGCCTTCTTACCTGTCTGAGATATTATATTGGAGGCCAACATTTCTGACATCACTTACTTGTATTATTGAAATCAGAAAATCTAATGCTTCGTGTTTTCTGCATAACTTGAGGTTCATTCTTGGACAAAATTCCTTATCTAATATAGTAAAATTAAAAAAAAAAAAAAAACAGAAACGAGAAAATCTTATATACATTACTACCATAAAATGAACCGTGATAACGAGCAAAATACTAAACTCATAACTATATTTCAACTGCAATGTTTTACGGCAAATAATAAATGATTTTCAGCGGGTAACTTTATTCAGTATTCTTTATCGCATTTCTGTCAGAGGCAAAATATTATCACTGTTTAACAAAAGTAATTAAAAAAGCATTTCATCCACGAGGTCTTGAGTCATTATGAGATTTTATCTAATAATTATATAAAGATTATTAAGCAATATAAACTCTCTCTCTCTCTCTCTCTCTCTCTCTCTCTCTCTCTCTCTCTCTCTCTCTCACAGTTTATTAAGACATCAAATCATAATATAAAATGGTATCTATATGGTAGTCTCCCCTTTATTCCCTCCCCCAGCTGATGAACAAACACTACATTCAAATGATTAAATCAACATTTTTTCTGCACTCTTCATTGTGTCCTTTACAAATTAACAGTGAATTATATACAACGGAAAATGAACTGAATATGTGTAGTGGATCATATGGTAATGATCTGATTCAAACTGATGTATTGTTATAAGTCATTCACAGGCGGGTTCTACAGTGGGCGGGTTCTACAGTGGGCGGGTTCTACAGCGGGCGGGCTCTACAGCGGGCGGGCTCTACAAAAGGCGATCTCGACAAAAGGCGGGCTCTACAAAAGGCGGGCTCGACAACAGGCGGGCTCGACAACAGGCGGGCTCGACTACAGGCTGAGTTAGGTTAAGTTATTTTAGGTTAGGTTTGGTTAACGGTGAAATAAACTGGGGTTAATCATCAGGTGATCCCTTATTTCGCATAATAAATTCAAAAACTTTTCTTTAAAAAACATTTTGATTAACATGTTAAATGGAATTCGCCCGAGTTAAGACTTAGGTGGAACCAGACCAAAATATCCTCCTGGGCTTTTATCCCAAACAAATCGAGTTACAAAGTTATTTTCTGCACATATGAAGCTTGAGTTGGGACCAGTCAGTGGATCTCTGTTTTGTTAGTAGAAAGAGAGAGAAAGAGAGAATAAAATATACAGAAAGAGAGAGAGAGAGGGAGAATCAGACCGACATAGCGCCCATGCCAAACACAGAGAGAGAGAGAGAGAGAGAGAGAGAGAGAGAGAGAGAGAGAGAGATATTCTCACACCTTAAAATTCACAGAATCGATTAAGTTTAAATCATACAGATATGCACTAAATTTTTTACAATCCCGAAGAGACACATACAGTATACCAAACACTGATCTACATGACTCCCATCTCTCACAGTCTGCCCTGGAGAACACAAGAGATAGGAGAGGTCGGGGGGGGGGGGGGGGGGGGAACTAGGTTAATTAATCCTGTAGTGAACATTAAATAACTTTGTTCTTTAATAACTGGCTTAATAAAAATCCTTCCGTGACCCAGAAGTTGATATTAAATAACTAATTAATTGTTTTGTTTATCTCAGGTTATAACGTATGTGATTATAGAGAATTGTTTTGGTCTTTTCTCCATCCATATTCAACGTAATTATTCAATGTATTAACCAAATTTTCTCACTTGGAAGAAATTTAATTGGATTTATTAATATAATTACATGAATCCATTTTTTTCTTCTCGGGGAGAGAGATATTTTGGCTTTAGGTGGAACATGTTGGAGAAGTGCACGAACAACGACTACACAATCATTTAGTTTACAGAGAGCATGAACCGTTCACACCTACCTAACTTAACCTAACCTGACCTGTGATCGGATGCCAACCTTATCATTTGGGGCAATAATTCAGAGTATAATCACTTCCCCGACATTAAACTTACCAATTTTTAAAACAACTTAATGAATGCTAACTGGGACCTTGTCTATGCCTCCAACAACCCTAACGTGAACAGCTGTAACTTCTCTTGCATCTTCAATGCTTGCTTTGATAAATGCTTCCCGCTCAAGACTAAGTCAGTGAAAACTGCATCCATTTCCAAACCCTATATCACAAGCGAAATTAAGATAATGATAAAGGAAAAACACAAACTCCAAAGGAAAGTTGCAAAAAGACCCATAACTTTCGGTGATGTTTACCGAAGTATCAGAAATAGAGTAACTCAAGCAGTTAGAAATGCCAGACGTAACTGTTATACAAATAAGCTCCAGTCAGCATCAGGCGACAGTAAGAAAACCTGGAATGTCATAAACCCTATTCAGAACAGGAACACTCAGCCTTCGGTCCCCCACTCAGCTTTTATGATAAATGATTCAGTTGTAACGGAATCCTCCCCCATTGCCAACCACTTAAATGAATATTTTATTAATGTTGGCAAAAATCTTGCAGAGAGCATCCCTGATCACCATGAGGAATTTAGAGCCTACCTTCAAAACAGACAGCAAAATGAGCTGTTCTTATCCCCTGTCACAGCAGATGAATTGCTGGCCATCATAAAAATGTCCAAAGAAGCAGCAGCAGGCGAAGACAGCAATATACCAATGAGCATCATTAAGAAAGTGTCCCACTTATTACTACCTGTTCTCCTACACATTTGTAACTCCTCCTTCACTAGTGGTGTCTTTCCTGATAAACTGAAAATTGCTAAAGGTCACCCGGCATATAAAAAATCTGGGGACAAAGGTCTCTTCAAGAATTACCGCCCCATAGCAGTCCTCCCAGCCTTGAGTAAGATACTGGAAAAGCTAGCATGTAATAGACTAAATTCCTTCTGCAATGCCAATAACATCTTCACAGACCCCCAGTTTGGATTTAGAGCGAGAAGGTAGACTGAGAGTGCTCTGCTATCCTTTACTAATGACATCTTAAATTCCTTTGATGACAGTCAGTTCACAGTCGGTATATTCTTGGACCTCTCTAAAACCTTCGATACTGTCGACCATACCTTCCTCCTTTCAAAGCTTGAACATTACGGCATTAGGGGCCTGTCCCACAATTGGTTTACCTCATATCTGTCCAACAGGATGCAGTATGTCTGCTATAATAACCACCAATCTTGTATGGAGTCACCCAAGGTTCCATTCTCGGTCCTTTACTGTTTTTGTTGTACATAAACGACATAGTCCATGCCAGCTCACTCATAAAATACAACTTATTTGCAGATGATAGTAATCTCTATGCCAGCAACTCAGACCTCCATTCCTTGATGAGAACTATAAACACTGAATTAACTAAAGTCAAAGAGACCTGGGTAATACGTAATAAACTTACCTTAAACCTTGAGAAAACCCACTACACGATCTTTCACAGAAGGAAAAATTTACCCCCAGACTTGGACCCCCTGTACCATGGTAATACAGTCCCCAAACGCGAAAAAAATACTAAATTCCTCGGAGTTATTGTTGATGAGAAACTTAACTGGAGCAACCACATACAAGCCATTCACAGTAAAGTCAATAAACAGAGATATCATGTATCACACTCGACAGTCACTCACTCTCACAGCAATGAAAGAAATCTATCATGATCTTGTTTACCAACACCTAATACACTGTCACACACTATGGGGGGCAATCTGGCTCTTCAAAAACACAATCTCTGGTTACTGAACAAAAGAGAGTTGTACAGACAATGACCTACTTGAAAAAAAACAGATCACACAAACGAAAAATTTGCAAAATTGAAAATGTTAAAATTCGAAAATATTAACACCTACTGCTCTGCCCTCTTTGTTTACAAATCTATCAATCACTTGCTTGACAATAATTATTTCTAGTTCCGGAATAATCAAAGATTCAACTTAAGGCACCCAGAGCTACTAAGACACCCCCCCCCCCCCCCCCCACATGCGCTCCTCTCAGTCCCAGACCTCCATAAAATATCACTGTGAAGGTGTGGAACAACTTACCCCCACCCATCCGAGCAAAGACTACGCTCCCTTCCTTTAAATCATCTATTAAAAAATATCGATTGTCTAAGTATTATTGCTTCTTGTAACACCTACTATATTTACAGTACCTGCTTTTATTGTACCATCAAAACCGTTTTTCGGAAATTATCATGTAAATAAATAAGAAATTACCATTGCAATAAACATAATTGCCAACTAGACATAATCCTGACAGCTCTGTCCTCTTGTTCAACCTTTTACTGTACAACCCCTGTTGTACTGCTTCCCCATCATACTTATGTTTTTCAATTCTACTGTAATTTATGTATATCTATGTCGCGATCCCACTACCCTTTATACTTGGGGAGTGAATCCTACCCCAGTTATTAACAAATAAAGGAACAAATAGGGAACACGGCAATAATTATCCTCACCAAAAACCTACTCAACTAAATGTACTTGAAAAAGTAAGAACAGTTGAAATAAGTGAATCACAAAAGGGAAGATAATTAATTAATTCAATTTATGTTCTAAAGGGAGTAATGACTAGCAAACATGAATTTAAGGGAATAAGTAAGTGTATAATAAAATAAGAGTGATGCCGGAAGGGCGAAAATATGCTGTAAGGAGTTAGACCAAACAAATATTACTTAACATTACTCTATTACACAAGACATACGAAATATATATATACAACAATCACTACAAAATGATTATCCCTACCAAACAGGAGATACCTTACCACCAGGATCCCTTCCTAGGCCTAACTAAACGTGTCACTAATACCTGATACCCCTAGGGCATTGCAGAAGACTGGATAAAGCACTAGACAAGGGTCAAGGCTAGAGAACGAATGGACACGTCTAACCTATGCCACGGTTTTTCGCTACTGCGGAAGCGTGCCCACGCGGGGAGGAGAGCGTCTCATATCACGTGATTCAGGACATTTGCTGGATATTTTATATAATTAATTAATATTACTCTTGAGTTGACTTAACAGAGTAAGACAATGATGCATATAAATTACATACATAAATATACAATTAACCTAAGTAACTAAGAACAATAATAATATAATAAGTACAATTAACAATTTATTAATAGCTTGTATGAAATGTAGGCGTGAACATATGCCTCACGCTATGCGAGTTCCCGAGCGCTACAGGCACGTGACAATCTATATAGATAAAACAAAGAAGTATGTCTGTGTGTTTGTTTGTGTGTTTGAGTGTGTGTCCGCACGAGAATCTCGGAACTACTTTACCGATCTGTAGTGATGATGGATGGTATTATATGTAGTGATGATGGATGGTGTTATATGTAGTGATGATGGATGATGTTATATGTGGTGATGATGGATGATGTTATATGTGGTGATGAAGGATGTTGTTATATGTAGTGATGATGGATGATGTTATATGTAGTGATGATGGATGTTGTTATATGTAGTGATGATGGATGATGTTATATGTAGTGATGATGGATGATGTTATATGTAGTGATGATGGATGTTGTTATATGTAGTGATGATGGATGTTGTTATATGTACTGATGATGGGTGGTGTTATATGTAGTGATGATGGATGGTGTCATATGTAGTGATGATGGATGATTTTTATGTACTGATGATGGGTGGTGTTATATGTAGTGATGATTAGACAATAAAGTAATAACAGTTTAATGCTAAAAAAATATACTTTGCTGTACCGTTGTAGTGAAAAACATGGTGGAATTTACATACACCGTTAATGAACTATTGATGGAAGAAGTTTTGGGGACTGAACAGTGAGACAATGTGGAGCCTCCCGGAGGGTGGCGTCTTATCGTTGCCTAGCGGATGAGCCGCCCGGAGGACGGCGATTCTGTTAGTACTTATAATATAATAAAAAAAATATAAAAATAAATAATAATAAATAAATAAATAAAAAATATTGAAGTGATATCCGTGGTAACATTATGAGATGCTCTTATTACCACCAGGCTATGTGTACTATTCCAGATGATACTAAATGTTGCATAACACTGGGCTGCATTTGAAAAAAAAATTCATGAGGTGCGGGGTTTTTTAGCTGATTCTTTATGTATTTTGCGTGCTGATTCCAAAAATGCCATTCATTTTGCCCAATCAGGTCAGATTTTTATGCTATGGGAATTAGGAAAAAATCGAAATTCTTAAATATGATGTCAAAATTTTTATGCAAAATATATCATAAGAAATGTAACCACAACACATAGGACCAAAATATGTCAACTACATAGATGCCTTTACAGTTAGACATGCATAAATGGCTGTCGCAGAGAATTTCTTTGGTGGTTGGTTTCAGACACCAACAGTAGTCGGCGAGCATGTTGATATCCCAGCAACCCTGGTACCGCTCCTCCATTACACGGATATCTTGATGGAAGCGTACTCCTTGTTCCTCACTCACATCACCACAGTTCTCTGGAAAGTAGTCCAAGTGGGAGCTGAGGAAGTGCATCCTGATGGACATGCGTGCACCAAGAACTTTGTAGCTCAGAAGTAGGTCCTCAACAACTAGTTCATACTCTGGACTTCTGTAGTTGCCAAGAAAATTGGAGACAATAGACTTAAAGGCATGCCAGGCTTTCTTCTCATTTACATCCATGCTGCAATCAAACTTGGGATCTTTGAAAAGCTCTCTGATCTGAGGGCCATCAAAAATTCCTGCATTCAGCTTTGCCTCACTGACTTTTGGAAATTTTTCTTTCAGAAAATTGAAAGCCTGGCTTTTTTTGTCCAGTGCCTTTACAAAGTTTTTGAACAGACCGAGCTTGATGTGCAGTGACGGAAGAAGAACGTTCTGCGGATTCACCAGAGCATTGGCAACAACATTGTGAGAACCTGGAGTAAGTCCACTTCTTGCAGGCCAGTCACGTTGCATGTAGTGCTGCTTGTCTGCTCGACTATCCCACAGACAGAGGAAACATGCCATGT
Source organism: Homarus gammarus (assembly GCA_958450375.1). Taxonomy (NCBI): domain Eukaryota; kingdom Metazoa; phylum Arthropoda; class Malacostraca; order Decapoda; family Nephropidae; genus Homarus; species Homarus gammarus. The sequence continues at coordinate 33,698 of CAUDMG010002257.1, read as the reverse complement.
ACCACCAGATGAAAAAGAAATTTAATTGTGAAAAAATATATGTAAAAAAACACGGACATATACTCTTTTCCTTTGCGTCACGGTGGACATTTAAATGGCCGGCGAGCACGTGGGTGTATTTAAATGCATCGTAAGGGCATTAAAACTGACCGAAATCTTTTCTGTGAGGCTTGCCAATGTCTCGGATGATTTTTTTAATGAACGAATATGAGGACCCCATTTTGAGCGAAAAATGCCAATATTTTACCTGAATCTCCGCTTAAAATGCTATAGCACAAAATTCTGACCTGATTGAGCAAAATGGATAACATTTTTGAGATCAGCATGGAAAATACACCCAGAAAAGCTTAATAATACACAAACCTCAAAAACTATGCAGGGCAGTGAAATACTTCCTTGAGATGAATGTAATTTAAATACCCGGTGCCTAAAAGAGAGCTCAGGTTCTCAACTGGCTCAGCCATGTTAATATTGTTATTATTATCCACTCTGTATCTGTGTTTTTCTCGCTAAATAAGCTGTTTCAATTCAATTCAATTATATATCTGCTTTTATTGTACCATCAAAACAGTTTTATCCAAAATTATCATATAGATAGATAAGAAATTAACATTGCAAAAAATATATTTGCCAGCTAGACAATCCTGACAGCTCTGTCCTCTTGTTCAACCTTAATACAATCCATGTTGCACTGCTTCCCCCATTATATTTATGTCTTTCAATTCCACGGTAACTTATGTATACACTTATATTATAAATGTAAAAATAAAAATAAAATATAAAATAAAAAAAAGATAAATAAATAAAATAAATAAATATCGAAGTGATAACCGTGGTAACATTATGAGAAGTTCGTATTACCACCAGGCTATGTGTACTATTCAGATGCTACTAAATGTTACATAATACTTCCTTGAGATAAATGTACAGTATGTATCAGGTGCCTACAAGAGAGCTCAGGTTCTCAGCCATGTTAAAATTGTTATTATTATCGACTCTGTATCTGTGTTTTTTTGGGGGGCTAAATAAACTGTTTCAATCAATCAAACAATCAACGCCGTAGGACAGATCCTAAACACATTGTTGAACCACGGTAACACAATACACCATGGCCCAGAATTCCCCACTACATCAGAGCAGGTCACATCGGGCATCCAGACATAGTACTAACAAACCAGCATCACCATCTTAACCTGTTAATGGAACGCGGCCCAATAACCACCAGTGACCATCTCCCTATCGTAGCCACACTCTCCATGTCTCCAATACAGATCCCTGCCAGGCTGAGATACAGCTACAGCCGGTCCAACTGGGAGGAATTCAAACAAGTGTAAAACACTCATCAACAAATCCCCCAACTACACAACAAACACACCGCCCAAATAGACAACACACTAGAGATATGGGAAGAAAACGTGAACCAAGCAATGGGACACCACATACCCAAGACCACTCACCGAACACTACCACACCCTCAATACTCGTGCCAATCAAGAAGTCTACAGACACAATTCAGTAACTTAATAAAATTAATCATAGAACAAGGATGACCGCCAGAATACAGACGACAATATAACACCATATACGAACAACTAAGAAACATGTCCAAAGAAGCACATAGTAATAACTGGGAGAAACTAATAACAGACACAGAAGCACATTAAAACAAACCGAAACAATTCTGGCAACAAATTAAACACCAAATGGGAACCTCCAGCAATGTATCAAACTACGTTTTAAATAAAAATCAAATCAAATTAACCGAACCCAAAGGACAAGAACCAGAATTCAGGAAATATTTTAACAAACTATTTCAAGATTTCAAATAAGTCACGAAGAAAACCTGAACTTCTATTTGAACACCGAGGACATGTAATCAATCACGTGATTCACACAACCCACACCTAGCAACCGAGTCCCAATATAGACATAAACACTCTCGACGTTCTATACCCACTGATCAAACTAATGAAAGCAGACGACATACACAGAACAATAAACAGTTTTAAGAACATGGCTCCAGGCATCAGTTAAATAAACAAACTCATACTCCAGCACCTACCAAACAACATCATACACCAACTAGGATTGTTTTTTAATGCATCTCTCGCCTCTGGTTACTTCCAAAGGAAATACAAAATAGCGACCATCAGACTCATACCAAAACAAGGGAAATTGCCCACATGAGTATCCAACTACAGATCAATCTCTGTTCTAGAAACACTGGGAAAAGTCCTGGAGAAAATCATGAACCACCGACTGAAAACACACCTCAAACGTGAAGACAGAAACAATCCCAGGCAGCACGAATTCAGAAAACAAGAGAAACTTATACAGCCATAGCCCTAATTTACGAAAACAAAGCCAACACCATGTACAATAGGGAGTGACAGTTTTGCAAAAGTTTTCAAAATCTAATTGCTTGGGTTGGATTATTTGTCTATCGGCCACGCTAATTCCGAATATGTTTGAGTTTTTTACATCATTGCATTAGAAGGTGTGTGGATACTTTTGGGTTTGGCATGAAAAACGCGAAAAAACTGTAAATAATAAAGGGACTGGCAATGTGGCACAACCTGTTAAAATCAAGTTATTGAATTGGATTATTCGACTACTGTGTACACTGGTTCATAATATGCTATTGTTTTACAACTCAATGCGCTACAAATTATGCCGATATTTTTGCTGCAAGTCACCACATACATATATTTCGAAAACCAGGGCCCAATATTACCAACGGCGTGGATAGATTCCGTGGAATGAATTCAGGACATTCCCGCTCATGGAATATTACCAAACTCCGTATATGTGCCAATGGCAGGCCAATGGCAATATTTACAGAGTTTGTTGAGGCTCCCTGGACGGGAATGCCCTGAATTTATTCCACGGAATCTATTCACGCCGTTGGTAATATTCGTCCCAGGACTGATCAACGAATTCAGCCCAAGTAGCTTGACTTGGACAGTTAAGGACAAAATCTCAGTCCGTACTTTTGAATAAAATATTGTTCGATAGGTGGTGATATTGAAGTGCTAAAAGTTGTTTTTTCTGTGTTGTTTTGCAGTTAGTTCAAAGGGCCGCCACCAAGATGGGTCGTCCTAAGATTAGCAACACTCAGCTGCGCCAGGGTAACGATAAGGTGTTCGGGGTTCGGATGCCTCTGCCATCTAACAAGTTGCCTCTGAACAAGGAAGTTGGAAGTGCCCTGGCTTATGAAGCAGAAAACGAGAGGTTAAGGAGAAGAACAAATGCTTTTGATTATATGGATGCCACCAACAAGGTGACTGAGAAGGTACTGGATGTGTATAGGAAGGCCACTGTCCCCACTATCTCTGAAATCAGGGTGAAAATGAGAGTCCACGACCTGTGGAGGATGCGGAGGGAGACGATGATGATGAAGGGAAATGGACAGAAACAGAAAAGGAAGAAAACGAAGAACGGGAAGCTGAAGATGAGGTTCGAGGCTCATCTTCAGCTTGTACCACCGCCCTCGTCTCTGACGAAGCCCCAGTCAACCAAACCTCACTCCTATCCACCACCGCCTCTTCCATCCACCAAGCATTTCCCAATGATCTCCTCTCCTCTACCATCCCCCCTATCACCCCCATCACCCATCCTTTCTCCCCTCCCTCCCTCTCCCTACCGTTCTTGGAACAAGGTCGTTGCCGGCCCTGCCACACAGTCACCACCATCTCCTGCCCGCCTGGATCTCAGCTGTCTTTCACCAGCACCACCATCTCTTACTCAACTGAACCCTCACCGTCCCTCTCCGTCGCTACCACCACCACCTGCCCAGTCGGGTCCTCGGCAATCCTCGCCGCCACCTCCAGCTCCTGTACAGGTACACCAAGTTGGTTCTATGGAAACAATCACTCTCCGTCTGGATCGCCACTCCAAGCAAATCAACCTTCTCTCAGCCCAACTCGACTTGTTTGTGAAAACAATTGCGACATTGTAGAAGCAACAACAACTCATTCTGGACACCCTGACCCAACAGGGGCGCACTTTGCAAGCCCTGATGACCCGCCTCCTTCCATCTCCCGAGATGGAGGATCCATCCCTCGCTTTCCCACCCCTCCCTCTCCATTTTTCTCAACAGAATTTGGTACCTCCTCTGGAGCCCTGTCTAGCCCCTCCGACTCATCTCACACCGGAGGCCGTTCCCTCCTCTTCTTACAATGGAACATCCAGGGACTTAGACCTCGCCGGACAGACCTCGCCCAGTTTGTGCTCTCCCATCAAGTAGATGTTGCTCTACTTCAGGAAACCATCACAGACGATGTTACTCCACTCCGCCTCTCTGGCTATACTGTTTACACCCTGCCTCGGTACCGTGGGCAGGCTCGTGGCCTCCTCACCCTTGTGCGTAACACCATTCCATCTGTTCGTCTCCCTTCTCCTGACTCACATGGACCCCCGTCTGAATTACTTTCTGTCCCCCTTACTCTTGGTGGCCGGACCCTTCGTGTAGTCAATGTTCATTTCAAGAGTGATTCTCTGGACCCCCAGGTTCTTCACGACCTCCATGATGGGATTCCCACTATTGTTCTTGGCGACTTTAATGCCAGCCATCCCACTCTTACTCCGGATCATCCCACTCCATGTACCCTTAACGGATCACATCTCTCACAGTTTCTTAATGGGGATGATGATGTTCGCTTTCTTTGTCCTGACGATCCTACTCGCCTCCCCCATAGTTCCTTGATGTTGGCTCACTATTGAACGGTCATACCTCCGTTCATCCTACCGTCTGCACCGAGCCTGCTCTGTATAGTGACCATCTTGCCGTTACTACCCATCTCAGGCTCTCCTTCTCTGCCCCGACATCAGCTCCTTATCGATCCCCTCGCCTTCGTCTCACACAAGATGCTGTTCCTTCCTTTACCCAATACCTTTCTGCCTGGGCGGATTCCTATGTTGTCCCCCAGTCCCTTGACTCTTACAGCGCTGATTTTGTTGATGCCGTGTATGACTGTCAATCGCGCTACCCCTCCACGCCCTCCCCGTCACCCCAGAAGTGCCACCAACTACTGGTATCGTATCCCTGCCATGAGACATCTCCGGCAGGTAACCCGTGATCTCCACTCTGCCATACGGAGGTCTCAGTCTCCAGAGGACTGGGAAGACTTCAAAAATTGGTGCTCCTTTGCAACTCAGGAGCGCCGTCGGATACGTGAGGCGGACTGGCTATCCTTCACGGGGTCTCTATCGTTCCAGTCGTCACCCTCTTATGTATAGAATCGGATTAATGCTATATGGGGTACTCGACGGAGGCCTCCTCCCCACCCTGACCCCGGCTCCCTTGCCTGCTCTTTAATGGAGGACTGGGCACGAGCTTCCTCCCCTGAGGCACTTCCAGATCCAATGCAGGAGGCAGTGCAGGCTCGCATCGATGCGTCTGAGCCTGTTGTTCGTGCTGCTCTTACCTCCCCTGCCCCCACTGATCATCCCATCACACAGTTCGAGCTTGACAGTGCTCGTCGCTCTAGAAAAGACACCTCTCCTGGGGATGATCAGATAACCTACTCCGTCCTCAACGCCTGTACTAATATTCCTAACGGCCCCTTGCTTGCTCTCTACAATATGTCTTATGAACATGGGGTTCTCCCGTCCAACTGGAAAAATGCCACCATTATCCCCATCCCTAAGCCGGGAGATCCTGGGAAATATCGACCCATTAGTCTTACCTCGTGTGTTTGCAAGATGATGGAGAGGATACTCCATCGTCGCCTTCTTCACACCATAGGCGGCTTCCACAACTCCCTCAATGGTTTCATTCAACATCGCAACACAGCACACTCCATTGCTTCCTTTTATTGCAATCAGACTGCCCGCATCTCCGTCTTCCTTGATATCAAGGGAGCCTTTGATACGGCTCAGCCTGCCCTCATTTTAGCTGAACTTGCGCGGTTAGGGGTTAAAGGGAGACGTCTACAATGGATCGCCTCTTACCTCACCGGACGTCAGGCCCGGGTTCGCGTTGAAGGCTCTATGTCTCCTGTTCAAGAAATGAACCTAGGCACCCCTCAAGGTGGAGTCCTAAGTCCCACCTTGTTTAACACTCTCATGCACTCCATTGCATCTCTCCCGTGGCCGACAGAAGTTGTCCACTCAGGATATGCCGACGATGTCCTCCTCCAAGCCCCTGACTACCTCAGCATGCAGGAAGCCCTTGATCTGGTCTCCAGAGTGTGATTCACTTGGTTTCCTTCTTTCAGCTGTGAAAACAAAAGCCATGTGGCACGGTCGTGTTGTACCTCCACCCCTTTTCTTATCAGGAACGCCCTTGGACTGGGTTAATGAGACAAAATACCTGGGTGTGTATGTAACTCGCATACGTTGTCAGTTCCCTGAAGTCCGCTATCTTCGAGACATATGCTTTCGGCGTATCGCTCCCCTCTCTACCATGTGCAGGGGTTCCCTTGGTGCCACCATCCCTGTACTTCTCACCATGTACAAGTCCTTTGTCCGTTCCTGTGTCGACTACGCCGCCCCTGCCCTCGTCAACAGTAGTCGGACTGCTGTCAACCGTCTCGAAGTTATCCAGAGGAAAGCTGCTCGTATCATCCTTGGGGCTCCTCAGTGGACACGCTCTACTTCTCTATATACCGAACTTGGTCTTTCCCCCTTACAGGATCGTGTCCAGGAGTTTTACCTAAAAACTGCCGTTTCCATTCTACGAGATCCTCGGGGCAACTATGTCCAAACCAACTTGACTCCTGCTGTCCGAGACCGACCTCCATCTAGAAGACAGTGGCGAGGGTCACTCATCCGAGCCCTTCAGGAACACGACCTCCTGCCTGATATTGTTGTCACCCCTGCTGTTGGTTCGTCTCCTTCTCCCTGGCTGGATTTTCAACCTGAAGTGATTGCCCTCGGTGGACCGCTCCCGAAATCCCAGGTGAACCCTGTTATTCTCTGCAAATACCACCTCTCCAGGATCGCCCACTGGTCCCCAGGTAGGGTCGTCCTCTACACTGATGGTTCTGTTGACCCCGCTACAGGTAGGGCCGGGGCTGGTGTCTACATCTCCCGTCCTAATGCCCCTGAGCCTATCAAACTGTCTCTCAGAGTTTCTGACGGGGCATCCTCCACTCAGGCTGAACTAATAGCCCTCCTTGCTGCCCTTCTCGCTGAGGAAGAAGCAGATGGTTTCTGCCCCTTGCTTGTCTGCTGCGATTCCAGATCTGCTCTCGACGGGATCGCATTTGGATCAGGGGAAAATAAGGACCTCATCCTCCGAATACGAGGGTTAACATCCACACTTCAGGATGCAGGCCGTCCTGTGACATTCCTATGGATACCTAGTCATGTCGGTATCTTGGGGAATGAGGCAGCAGATGACCTTGCCAAGACTGGCTGCAACAAAGCCACACCTGACTACGTTGTTCCTCGAACACTCTTACAGATTAGGACCCAAATTCGCCGCAAACAGAGAGAAGCTCGGGAAGCAGCCATCCCCCTGGACTCCCAGCCCACCTGGTACGATGTCCTCCGTAAACTTCCTGACCTCTCGTACGTCTATGGGAAAGGGTCGCGGAAAGGGGACGTGATTGCTGCCCGTATCATCATTGGGTATGACTTTGCTTGGGAGATTGGTATCCCCGCATCCCCTGAGCAACGCTCTTGTGCGTTATGCAGAAGACCCGACAGCAGCACCCTTATTCACTACCTCCTAAGATGTCCCCACACACAACGCTTCCGTGACGCCTGCTGGACCACCACTCCACGACCCCCTGATGGAGACACGATGATCCTCCCCATACTGGCCAGATATTTTGTAAATAATATTGATTATGTGTTAAAGGAATATCCTTCCTTCCTTAGGCTTTTGTAAGCCCCTTTATAATATTTATACTGTATATACTTGTCACACTTGCCAGATGCTTCTGGTGTCATTGTACAGGGGTACCTAGTGACAGCACTAGGATCCCGCTTCCTCGATCAAGGAATAAACAATTGAAATTGAAGTATACGCCCATCCAACAATGTATGAAGTGCTATAAATACAATGACCACATGACCAAGAAAAGCCCCCTGCATGGGGTCATATGCTCTGAGTGTTCATCTGATCAGCACTTCTACAAAGACTGCCGTAGCACCATAAAAAAATGTGTGTCGTCTGCGAGGGTGACCACAGGACCTTCTCTGCCATCTGCCTGGTCATGAAACAGGTAACTCAGGAAACAGAGAAGAAACTGACCGAAATAACCAAACAAAAACAAACCAGGGAAATTTCTAACACCATAGAAAGGACCACTCAGTCGACTATCACGGCTTACAGCCAAACCCTAAAAGACGCCCTGAAAGAAATTCGAACAGACTCCCAAAAACTCAACAATGCCAGCTAGAGCATGTAAGTCCTGCAATCAGAGATAAGAACCATCAAGGACTCAATAAAACAGGCAGTTACTGAGTCACTGGGAGCCATGAGGGACGCAGTGGCGGAGAACATCAGGAGCGTCTCCTCTCCACAGCTGAACGAGTCCAAAGCCACCACTATATACTTGTCTTACCTGCATGCCCATCACATGAACATGGTTCATCCAGGTTCATTCTCGAAACACCTCAACGAGACACTAACCAGGAACAACATTGCACCTGTTGAAGTAAGCGACAAAGTCCCTTCAAAAGAAATCAAGAAGGCAGTAGCCCACTTAACGACGACCTCAACCCACGCCAGAAATAGACCATGACCTCCCTGACTTAGGCAAAAGTTAGTATAACCGTAGCCCCGACGTGGCCAGTGAGTCCCCCTGGGATCACAGCTCCAACGACACCGTAAATCTCTGTGACCCCAATACATGAACTCCCAGCGATGACAGTGACCATCGGACTGCAACCACAGTCAATGGTTGCGACCAGATGATGCGACTTACTCCAGAAAGGAACAAGACCCTCGAGCTGCAGCGTCAGAAGATTACTTCGACACGCAAGCCCAGGACCTGAACACCTTCCTGCACACGGGTGACGAGAAGTTCGGGCCCGCCATTAACTGACAAGCAGACGTTCGAAGGTTCTGCTGAGAAGTTCCGTCCCCCTAGAAATGGCAGAAGCCGAGCAAACACTTCAAGCGACGCCCCAAGCTACAGTCTCCGAAATGGCAGTCGTTAGCAGGATGAAAATTGTCCAACATAAAGTCCTACACTGGTCCCTTAATAGACGTAACGAACTGTCTAACTTGTACTATCAATTAGACCCAGACATCATTCTGTTAAACAGTACTGGCATAAAGGACGAAAGTAAGCTGAAAATTTTTGGCTACACTGTATACCAGAGGAACATGACGGGTGAGCTGAACGATGGTGTCGCTGTGGCCGTCAGGTCACGGCTGAGTCACAGACTGTTGCCAGACTTCGAGGATTCAGTTCTGGGAGTGCAGGTGGAGACACCTAGGAGACCTGTTATCATATGCACAATGTACCTACCTCCCAGACATCCTTACTTACCCGAACAAGACCTCAACCAGTTGCTACGCCACAGAAAACCAACATACATTATAGGGGACTTAAATGCGCGCCACGCCATACTCGGACACGGTAATGAGAACAACGTCGGTGTGGCGCTGTATGACAACATCAGAAGGGGAAAACTGCAACACCTCGGGTCAGATTTCCCGACATTGATCAGACGTGCCAGTGCCACAACACCCGACATACTCCTCTCTAACAACGAGGCCGTCCTGAACAGGCACGTTACCGCCGGACCCATCAGTACCAGCGATCACCTGCCAGTAGTCGTGACGCTCTCATCCAATCCCCTTATGATCCTCACCAACATCAGGTCAAACTTCAAACGGGCAGACTGGGACTCCTTCAAGGAGTCTCTCAGTCTCAAGCAGGGGAGAAACCTGGAAGAAGCCAGCCCCAATGACATCGACGACGCGGTCGAACAATGGTACACGGATATGAAGACGGAGATGGACAACAACATCCCGACCACCACTCACAGGAACCATTCCCCACCTTCACACTAGTCCCCAGCTGAGGCAGCTCAGTGTCCAGTACGCTCACGTGAGACAGCTAGCCAGTATCCGCGGGTGGACGCAGGAGCTGAGAGACCGGTACCGAGAGCTACAGACGGACATCCAGCACGAGAGCAAACGTCTACATGAACAAAAGTGGGCCGCCTTGGTGTGGGAGGCAGCCAACAATTACCGCGATTCTGCTGCATACTGGAAAGGGATCAAGCGACTGATGGGTTCCACCTCTAGCACGGTCCCTTACCTGCTCGACCAAAACAACGTAAAAATATTCGAGGAGGAAAACCAAGAACAATTACATCGGCGATATTTACGGAAGATCTTTACCATTAGTGAACAAGAGAACGAGGACATTTTAGGTCAGTTGCAGGACCACCAGTACCTGCTCCAGCCGCTCACACGGACTGACTTCACTAGTAGGTAGGTAATAGGCAGCTAGCAAACAGGGAGGTACTCCCGCCTGGGAAGATATTGGAAGCATAATGTGTTGTCTAATGGTAGACCCTGCTGCTATATGGCATTGCAAAAATTGTGACCAAGTCCCAGGTTGCTCATCTGACTTTCTACCTCATTTACACACAATTGCAGGGTCTCAATTGTTTCTCTTACTATTGACAACACAACATATATATATTGTTTCTCACTAATGATCTTTTTTTTATATTTCTTTATGGTTCATTATTATTATTATTATTATTATTATTATTGCAGTGTTTTCAGTATTATTATTGTTATCATTATTATTTTATTTTTATTTTTGTATTTTTTATTATAAATTTTACTTAGCTGAATTATTATTATTATTATTATTATTATTGTTATTACGTTTTCGCCTCCCGGGCCCTGATGTGGGTCAGTGACCTGTGTCCGGGTGGGGTAATAATACCTGTAAAAAAAAAAAAAAATAAAAATAAATAAATAAATAAATAAATAAATAAATATGGTGGAAGAAAGCTACCTGACGGAGCGCATAGTTCCGGCAGATGTGTCAGCCGTCATAAAAGGATTTAAAAACAAATCACCTGGGCAAAGCCACATTAAAAAGAAGATCCTGGCTCAACTCCCTGACAACGTGATAGAGAGGTTTGCTCAAATATGCAACGCCTGCCTCGCCTCTGGCTACTTCCCTAAGATGTTCAAAATCGCCGTTATTAGCCTCATACCAAAAGCAGGGAAGCCTCCGAACAAAGTCGAAAACTTTCGACCAATATCGCTGCTAGAGGAACCTGCCAAAATCTTCGAAAAAATAGTAAACAAGCGATTGCGGATGTATCTGGAGGACGAAGACGTGCATAATCCCCGCCAGTACCGAGGCACATCCACCGCCATAGCCCAGGCCTACGAGCAGATCGCCAACGCCATGACTGGCCGCCTACAGTGCAACATAGTACTGAGGGATGTCAGCAAGGCGTTTGACAAAGTTTGGCACGCGGGGCTGCAGTATAAGATCATACAACTGGGGCTACCCGAAAACCTGACGCGCCTGCTGTGCAACTTCATTACGGACTGCAGAGCCAAAATCAAGATGCAAGAACATTTTGGAGAAGAATTCTCACTCTCGAGCGGCGTGCCTCAGGGCTCTTGTCTCTCACCAACCCTTTACACACTCTACACGGCTGACCTGCCACCCCCAATCGTCGGCAGCGAGTACATCATGTATGCCGAGGATGTAACACAGATCGTCACCTGCCCAGGAAGGTCCACGGCAAGGATGGCGCGACTCACTGCTCGGGCAATAGAGGAGATCTCGGAGTATGAAAATAAATGGAAAATAAAAACAAACAAAACGAAATTCGAGGTCATACCCATAGCCAAATTCAAGCCGGCGCCATTGATGATCGACGACGAAGAGATTGAGTACTCTAAACAAGGCAGGCTGCTCGGCCTCACCATCTCTCGGACGGGCATCATTTCCCACGTTAAGGACAGACTAAATAAAGCTAAAGTCGCCGCAGCCAAATTAAAACGTTTTAAACTGATGCCTGAGAAGATACAAGTTCACATGTACAAGGCGCTGGTGAAGCCTGTGTTGGAGTACCCACATATACCACTCGTCACACTCGGGAAGACAAGACTACAACAACTACAGAGCTTCCAAAATAAGTGTTTGAGGTCAGCCAGTGGCCAAGCGCCACCCTACCAGGAGACAATGGAAACCATCCACCTGAGAAATAAAACAGAGGCCCTCAACGTCAAGTTCCATCGCCAAGGGAAGAAGGTTTGGGACAAGCTCCTGGACGACCCTCACAGCCCAGACCACCTACGCGGGGAAGACATCAACGGAGGGAGACCCCACGCCTGGTGGCCCCGGAGTCTGCCCGCACTACAACAACCCAACCCGCGACCCATCTATGTCCGCCACAGTGATCCACCTTAGATTAAAACTTAGATGAAATAAATTCACATTTAACAAGTCACAATCTAGTGAGTCCATAACGTAATACAGTATAAGGTTTTAATAAACTTGTAATTGTAAAATCAAACTTGTTATTGTCTTCTAAAGTAACCATTGTGCATCCTCATCCTAAATCCTAGGTTAGCTTAGTTAGCCAACAAACTCTGTAATATGTAAAACAAGGGGGTGTCGTCCCCCTCTGTTTAACTCATTAAACTTCGTTTCCAACCTTCCCCCCCCCCCCCCATGACTATACTGTATGTTGTGACTTCTCTATCCCTCATGTCTGGCTGTGCCTAGAGCCCCAGCACGCCTCCTCGACTCGGCTAGGTGGATAGCTCACCTGCTATTACTCCCTACTACTTTACGTCCCGTTTCTATTCTTTCCTTCTCTCTTTCCTCTCCTCTCTCATGGCAAGGTTATTTGCCACTTTACTTCATTATCATCATCATCTTCAGCGCTCACTTCTTGACGATGCTTCCTTATCTGTGAGGTACATTACATGTAGCACACCGACACATTAAGTCAATTTGACTCATTCGAACTTTGTTGAATATGTCAGTGTTCTTGTTTTAACGCAGTTGAATATCTTCTGTATCAAATGATACTATAATGTAAATGGGTGCTTTCAGTGTTGAATGATCCAGTCGTTCTCTTGCCAGACGTGTTTTGTGACATTTTGTATTTTGACTTTTAGTCACTTCTTGATGCTCTTTCCTCATCTATTAGACACTGTAAGTGTTGTTGCCGCTGCCGAGGATCGGTAGCCACCTACAGGCTAGATGTCCGATGCAGAATGTTTTTAATACACCCGGATTAATATCCGAGTGCGGGACACTCCAGAGAGCGAGAGTGCGGGTTCACGGATTCGCTCTGGAGCATGAGCCATGCAGCGCGTTCAGATTGTAACCGACCAACATTTGTTTTGAATACCAACCAGTGGCATAAGCCTGGTGAACTCCTCCTGACTGATATGTGCTAATATTTCTTGTATGCATTATTGTGGATGGGTTATCGGAACGATAACTGTCCCAGGTCGATTATTGAGACTGTAAATGTTACCGTCGCAAGTATTAATGTTTGTTTTGTACTCACAGCTGGTAGGTGCTGATGTATGCTTCCATGTGTGTTTATCAAGGAATAACATGGTGCTGTAAGTAATACCATCATTCTGAGATACTGACAAGTGATTAGAGTGACCATCACTATTGTCACTGTTGTGTAAGAATATCCTTAAGGAGGTATAATGGTGGAGTGTTGTAAATGACAACTGAAGATCTATTTTTGTTACTTATAAAGTACGAGGTATTTCTCAGTTTTATTTTCTTTGGTGTGTTACAGTAAAGTATTCAGAAATTGAACCTAAGTTTTGTTGTTGTAAGTGAAGGTTCAAAGTATCAACACATTTAGACTTCCATTTAATAAATAATGATTCAATATAATGTGAGTAACACCGTTCATTCATTCTAATAATGGCCATCCCTGAAAATACACTTGATAACTCACATGCCTAACCTCTCGTGTTTACCATGCTACCAATTTAATTGAGAGGTTCATTGTGGATATTATAGTCCAAAGATAAAGCCTGGGTTGTGGCAGCTCTGAGATGTAAGTACAGTAATTACACGACTGTGTTAACATAGAGAAGGATGTGGTTCTCCCAGGTTAATCCACAGAACCGAATATAACTAAGTGAACCTGAGAATATAAGTAAATAAGAGGAAATAAACAATTAAGCAAGAGACATTGAAAAAAATACAGTAAATAATTTGAGAACGTAACTTAGAAGTTAAAGAAAAGAAAAACTTAATCACATGAATAGCCGAGAATAATCGACATTATTTACCTAGATTTTGCCAAGGCTTTCGATAGTGTACCCCACGAAAGGATGAAAATTAAACTAGAAGGTACGGAATTCGGGGAAATGTCCTAACGTGGATAGAAGATGTTACGAGTTGGGGATTTAGAATATAGTTAAAAGTCTACCCAGATCCCAACAGGCAACAACAATAAAAAAACAAAGACAATCGGACTATAAAAGGGTAGACAAAGGATGTGAGTTTTTGTTGTGTATAATAAAGTACCATAAATTCCTTAACAAAATATTCAGGTTTCTATAATTTACCCTTAACCATACTTAACCTAAACATTAACAGTATATACATATTTATACAACATACAACAATTCTAAAGCATGTGGACGTGGGGGAGGCAATACAAGATTACAAATACTTAAGTGCGGAGCTGAGATGGCTGACGAGTAAGGCTGAGTATTGTAGAAGACGATAGGTAGTCACTGAGCCGTAGGTTTCCAGGATAGGTGATCCTGTGGTCACTTCCCAGAGTGAACTGAACTCTCCTCGAACTGGAGCTGACGAAGAAGACTTGTAGGAGGTGACGCAACAACCAGGATATGGAGAAGGGAAACCCCGGAGTGGTAACTAAGACTAGTCATACTCGTGTTTCGTCCCTAGATGGCGTTGCTCGTAGTGCTGGGTAGGTAGATCAGGACAATAGATGGCGTGTTTCGTAACAAAGACTTTCTACATAACCGCAAACAGTGTGTGATGATTAATGGCACGAAATCATCATCCGTACCTGTCACAAGCGGGGTACCACAGGGCAGTGTATTGAGCCCCCTGTTGTTTGTTTGCTTCATAAATGACATGCCTGACGTTGTACACTCCTCCATACAAATGTTTGCCGATGACGCCAAGTTATTTCAGGAAATCAAGAACCAAGCGGACTGTGAAGAGCTGCAGAAGGACCTCTGTGGGCTCCAAGAATGGTCGAAGAAATGGCTGCTGAGATTCAATGTCACGAAGTGTAGGAGGACACACCTAGGGCGTACCAACGGTAAGGAGGCGTATCATATGTCCCAACGGGATGAAGAAACTGTACTATTTGAGACTGAATGTGAGAAGGACCTGGGTGTGTATGTTGACAATGAGCTGAAGTTCTCGGGCCATTGCGAGAAGAAGGTAAATCAGACAAATAAATTATTGGGTCTTATAAGAAGGTCGTTCTTATAAGTGAAGTGCTTCCCCATCTGGAGTACTGTCACCCCGTCTGGTCCCCGAGATATGCTAGGGACGGTCAGTTGGTTGAAGATGTTCAAAGGAGGGCCACCAGACTGGTGCCTGCACTTCGGCACCTCAACTACCCTGAGAGATTGGAGCGCCTGAACTTGCCTAGCTTATACTACAGACGGGCAAGGGGTGACCTAATTGAGGTGTATAAGCATCTTAAGGGGCACTACTCAGTCGAGTGCCCTTACTTGGAGCTGGCGGACGCTCGCCCCACAAGGGGTCACAGCTCAAGATTGAAGAATCCGTAAGTCCAGAAAACTGTGAGGGCAAACTTTTTCGGAGTGAGGGTTGTAAACTCCTGGAACAATCTACCAGAAAGTGTTGTGACGGCACCGAGTGTGAGCTCTTTCAAGACAAGACTTGACCAACACTGGAGCAGGTTCAGGTACATTCAGAAGCCGGTGCATACCCAGTACTTGCCAACAGTGCGCAACAGAGACGTGACCGATCGCCCAAGTGGCTAACGAGTCAATCATTTGGTGAAGAGGATTAAAGAAAAGGAAAAGTAACAGAGACGTGACCGATCGCCCAAGCGGCTAACGAGCCGATCAGTGGTGAAGAGGATAAAAGTGAAAGTATAACCAAGAAGGTGGCAGAAGTAAAATAGTGACAATACCAAACATTAAAGGTTTGCGCTCTTACACTATAATGGCATAAACAAGAACTGAACATTATTATACCTGGTGCAGCAACAGCAGTAGACCGATTTTATTGTAGCGTTTGCCATATTTATAATCACAATGCCTCTATTTTGTTGATTTATTACTGGGTTAGTCAGTGCAGGACAACTGGGCGACACACAACCTTCTAACACATTTCTTAAACTAAATTTCTTAGTTAAATCGACTTAATGTTTACCTTTGCTTATATACCTACACTGTTTGTGTACATGGCGAACCTGTGTAAACTTTATTACCATTATATTAAAATACTATACAGTATAGGTAAAAGGTAAAAATATAATAGTTAGTGCTTTAGGAAACAGAAAATAAATATTATTTAAAGAAAATTAGATAGTTGTCTGGGTAACTATTATAGTTGCCGTTATGCGAGATATCAAATTCTCTACATTTTAATTACAAAATTTGAAAAAGCACATATTGGAAGATGATAAGGTAATACTGGAGGTCAAGGAGTACAGAAGACACATCACCTTATAACACCAGGCTATTTGATGGAGACACGTCCATAGGTTTGTTTTAAAAGATGCATTTCATGTACGGCACTGGAAACTTTGATACGTTACAGATGATTCCAACCTCAGTGATAAACCTTCTTGTTACCTGTCATTCTAATCTCTTCAACACAATAACCAAACCCACCGAGTAACTGCCACCCCTGCCACTGTGATAGATCATACCTGAACTAACAACACTCCTAAAAATCTTGCAAGTGGAATTACTTATAACAATATCTCAGATTACTTCTAGTTTTGCCATGTATAAAACACCCACAAGGTCTGAAAAGTCTACTCAAGTCACAACGAAATATAAAGACTACTGCGCCGACAATATACTCCTGTTCGAAAACAACTTAATGAACTTGTCTATGCCTCCGACAACCCCAACGTGAACTGCTGCAACTTCTCTTGCAACTACAATGCTTGCTTTGATAAATGCTTCCCGCCCAAGACTAAGTTAGTAAAAAGCATGTATATCCCCAAGCCCTACATCACGAGTGAAATCAAGTCAATGATAAAAGAAAAACAAAAACTCAAGGGAAAAATTGCAAAAAGACCCATAACTTTCGGTGATGCTTACCGAAGTATCCGAAATAGAGTAACTCAAGCAGTTAGAAATGCCAGACGTAGCTATTATATAAATAAGCTCCAGTCAACATCAGGCAACAGTAAGAAAACCTGAAATGTCATAAATTCTATTCGGAACAGGAACACTCAGTCTTCGCCGCCCCCCCCCCCCCCCCCATCAGCTTTTATGATAAATGATTCAGTTGTAACGGAACCCTCCCTCATTACCAACCACTTCAATGACTACTTTATCAATGTTGAGCCTACCTGCAAAACAGACAACAAAATGAGTTGGTCGTCGTCCCCTGCAGCAGCAGGCGACAATATACCAATGAGCATCATTAAGAAAGTGGCCCACCTATTACTACCTGTTCTCCTACACATTTGTAACTCCGCCTCCACTAGTGGTGTCTCTACTGATAAACTGAAAATTCCTAAAGTTCACCCGGCATATAAAAAATCTGGAGAAAAGGTCTCTTCAAGAATTACCACCTGATATCAGTCCTACCAGCCTTAAATAAGATACTGGAGAAGCTAGTATGTAACAGACTAAATTCCTTCTGCAGTGATAACAACATCCTTATAGATTCTCAGTTTGGATTTAGAGCAATAAGGTCAACTGAGAGTGCTCTGCTATCCTTTACTAAGGGCATCTTAAACTCCTTTGATGACACCCAGTTTACAGTCGGAATATTCCCGGACCTCTCTAAAACTTTTGATACTGTCGACCATACCATCCTCCCGTCAAAGCTTGAACATTACGGCGTTAGGGGCTAATCCCACAATTGGTTTACCTCATATCTGTCTCATAAGAAGCAGTATGTCTGCTATAATAATCATCAATCGGACTCCTCACCAATTTTGTATGGCATCCCTCAAGGCTCCATTCTCGGTCCTGTACTTTTCTTGTTGTACATAAATGATGTACTGTAGTGCACTCCAGCACACTCGTAAAATACAACTTATTTGCCGACTGTAGTAATCTCTATGCCACTAACTCATATCTCTATTCCTTGATGAGAACTATGAACAATGAATTGACTAAAGTCAGGAAACTGCGTGATATATAATAAACTGACCTTAAACCTCGAAAAAACCCACGACACAATCTTTCACAGAAGAAAAAACTTATCCCCAGATTTGGACCCCCTGTACCTTGGTAATACAGTCCTCAAAAGTGAACAAAATACTAAATTCCATGGAGTTATTGTTGATGAGAAACTGCATGCACGCCATTCACACTAAAATTAATAAACAGTGCGGTATCCTGTATCACACTCGACAGTCACTCACTCTTGCAACAATGAAAAATATACTATATCCTTGTTTACCAACACTTGATTCACTGTCACACACTATGGGGGGCCTCAGGCACCACCAAGACAACCCCTGATCACTGCCCAGGAAAGAGTTGAGGACAGTAACCTAATTGAAAAGAAAAAATTATATATTCACGCTAACGAACAATTTGCTAAATTGAAAATGTTAAAATTTGAAGATACAAACACTTATTGCTGTCCTCTATTTATTGACAATAATTATTTCCAGTTCCGGAATATTCAGAGATACAACTTAAGGCACCAAGAGCTACTAAGACCACCCCCATGCGCTCCTCTCAGTCCCAGACCTCCATAAAATATCATGGTGTGAAGGTGTGGAACAACTTACCCCCACCCATCCCAGCAAAGACTACGCTCCCTTCCTTTAAATCATCTCTTAAAAAATATCTATTGTCCAAGTATTACTATTTGTTTAATATACCTTACCTTACCATCAAGTCACGTAGATAGAAATTACCCATTGCAATAATTATATATTTGCCGCCAAGACATGATACAGTGTTTCTGTCCCCTCGTTTCACCTTAACACAGCCCATGTTGTACTGCTTCCCTCACTTATCAGATTAATGTTTATCAACTCTATTGTAAAATAGGTATATACTTTTAATATACGTGTACAGTATAGGTAAACAAAAAAAAAGTGGTGGTAATCGTGGCAACATTTCCATATGTACTTGTATTTACTACTCCATGTTACATGTTAACAGTAGTAATCCAGATGATGCTAATGTTACTTGGCTCAGCCATGTCAATTTTGTTTTTATTGTCCACTCTGTACCTGTACTTTTCTGGCTAAATAAACTGTTTCAATATCAATATCAGTGCAGTGCTCATTTCGTATCAGGTAAGTCGAATTAAAAATTAACAATTAAAACTAGGAACAGATTTAATCCACCAGGAATGCATGTGACGTTATAGGTCTACTGTGTAAAGCCCAATATAGAAAGTGAGTGTAAGAGTGATATCTGTACACTGTATAAACCTATGATGCATTGTTTACAGTTGCAGATTATCTGTTCTGTATTGTTATGATATCGAATCATAAATTATAAGGATAAATGTGCAAAAGTGTGCAGTCTGTACAAGTCCTTGTGCAGCTATCTGTATATTGTATGTAAGCTATACACCTAAATATGTGTCTATATTAGGCCTGTTATTGTTAGTCGGGGCCTATATGTGTATTTCAATTTTGAAGACTAACTCAATTTTTGTGCAAGTCTATGCTATTGGGGGGAGGGGACAGGATTTGTACTTTAGTATTAAAATGCACGAAAATAAAGAGGAAGCCATAAAACTGCTGCTCATAATATTTGGTCTACACAGTAAATAATGAAAATACTTCTCCTGTAATAGACTATATCAGATATTTAAAATAAAAACAACATATGACGCTCTCCCTGCCAAACATGTACAGTTAGCTGTCGACAAAATCTTGTGTACACTCACGCACCATAGTTTCGATGCACCCTTTGCCGCTACTCCTGGCTCGAGGTAAGTCGTAGTCAGGGCTGCAAACCGAACGCTCCCTCTTGTATAGTAATGTTAAGTATAGTGATGGTAAATAAAGTTTTGTGAAGTCACTAAAAAAACCTGTATTCGTGCATATATTCTCTCAAATATTACATCATGAACTGCTATTCGTACAACACAACGAAGCTTCGAGCTACCACATTGCACCACTGAACGATGAGTGGAGGGGGGAGTGAGAGTGGGGGGAGTGAGAGTGGGGGGGGGAGTGAGAGTGGGGGGGGGGGAGTGAGAGTGGGGGGGGAGTGAGAGTGGGGGGGGGGGAGTGGAGGAGGGGTGAGGTGGGGGGAGTGAGAGTGGAAGGGGGAGTGAGAGTGGGGGGGGAGTGAGAGTGTGGGGGTAGTGAGAGTGGGGGGGGAGTGAGTGGGGGGAGTGAGAGTGGGGGAAGTGAGAGTGGGGGAAGTGAGTGGGGGGGAGTGAGAGTGGGGGGAGTGAGAGTGGGGGGAGTGAGAGTGGGGGGGAGTGAGAGTGGGGGGGAGTGAGAGTGGAAGGGGGAGTGAGAGTGGGGGGGAGTGAGAGTGGGGGGAGTGAGAGTGGGGGGAGTGAGAGTGGGGGGGGAGTGAGTGGGGGGGAGTGAGAGTGGGGGGGGAGTGAGAGTGGGGGGGAGTGAGAGTGGGGGGAGTGAGAGGGGGGGGAGTGAGAGTGGGGGGGAGTGAGAGTGGGGGGAGTGAGAGTGGGGGAAGTGAGAGTGGGGGAAGTGAGAGTGGGGGAGAGTGGAGTGGAGTGGGGGGAGTGAGAGTGGGGGGAGTGAGAGTGAGGGGGAGTGAGAGTGGGGGGAGGGAGAGTGGGGGGGAGGAGAGTGGGGGGGAGTGAGAGTGGGGGGGAGGGAGAGTGGGGGGGGAGAGGGGAGTGGGGGGGAGGAGGAGTGGGGGGAGTGAGAGTGGAGGGGAGTGAGAGTGGGGGGGGAGAGTGAGGAGTGGGGGGGGGAGTGAGAGTGGGGGGGGAGTGAGAGTGGGGGGAGTGAGAGTGCGGGGAGTGAGAGTGGGGGGAGTGAGAGTGAGAGTGGGGGAGTGAGAGTGGGGGGGAGTGAGAGTGGGGGTTGTGAGAGTGGGGAGTGAGAGTGGGGGGAGTGAGAGTGGGGGGGAGTGGAGAGTGGGGGGAGTGAGGAGTGGGGGGTGGGGGGAGTGAGTGTGGGGGGAGTGAGGTGGGGGGAGTGAGAGTGGGGGGGAGAGTGAGAGTGGGGGGGGAGTGAGAGTGTGGGGGGAGTGAGAGGGGGGAGGGAGTGAGAGTGGGAGGAGTGAGCGTGGGGGGCGTGAGAGTGGGGGAAGAGTGAGAGTGGGGGGAGTGAGAGTGGGGGAGAGAGTGAGAGTGGGGGGAGAGTGAGAGTGGGGGGAGTGAGAGTGGGAGGGGAGTGAGAGTGGGAGGGGAGTGGGAGGGGAGTGGGGGGGAGGGGAGTGGGGGGAGGGGAGTGCGGGGGAGGGGAGTGGGGGGAGGGGAGTGGGGGGGAGGGAGGGAGTGGGGGAGAGGGGGGGGAGGAGAGTGGGGAGAGTGGGGGAGGGAGTAGGGGGCAGTGAGAAGTGGAAGGGGGAGGTGGAGGGGAGTGGAAGGGGGGAGTGAGAGTGGGGGGGAGTGAGTGGGGGAGTGGTGGGGGTAGTGAGAGTGGGGGGGGAGTGAGAGTGGGGGGAGTGAGAGTGGGGGAAGTGAGAGTGGGGGAAGTGAGTGGGGGGGAGTGAGAGTGGGGGGAGTGAGAGTGGGGGGAGTGAGAGTGGGGGGAGTGAGAGTGGGGGGGGAAGTGAGAGTGGGGGAAAAGTGAGAGTGGGGGGGAGTGAGAGGGGGGAGAGAGTGGGGGGGAGGGGAGTGAGAGTGGGGGGAGTGAGAGTGGGGGGGCAGTAAGAGTAAGGGGGGGGGGGGACCGTTTGGTATGAAGCCAAGGTTACGACTTCCATCGAGTCAGGAGTAGGGGTGGAGGGTATACATCGAAACTATGGCGTGAGAGAGTACATATAGACCCCAACGTCGTACATGTGTCTTGTGGCCTTAGCGCCGACTGTGTACTAACTACCTTTGCTTTTCATGCACAAAAGTCGGACTTGTCTGAAACTGAGTGACATCAACTGGTTGGACACGGTCACAGTGTACATAATTATACGCCTTTAAATTTTTCATTGTGCTATATAAACACTGGGTGAATTAATAAGGTATAAATAAATGTCGGCCATTGCAAGCTGGGCCATTTCCTAATGTCATGCCCACTCACTTGGTGACAGAGTACGGGTGCCACTTTTGTGCGCTTAACCTGAAGTTTTGTTTTGCACTCAAGCTGTGCGCACATCCGCATGAGCCGGCCGGAGTTTATAATGTTGTTGTTAAAATGTTATTTTTGCACTTCAGCAACGAAGGTCTTGAAGCGCTTAGAAAGGTTAGTAGTACACTTGTGCAACAGGGACAAAAAATAATTAGATATAAATTTATCTTTGTATGTAAACATTGAAATGGCCTGTGGAGAGAATCGCTGCACACCGGGTGTTGGGGGAAGCAACACAACGAGTGTAAGCTTCATGTTCAACGAAACCTATGTTCAAGAAAAGTGTGTGTGTGTGTGTGTGTGTGTGTGTGTGCGTGTGTGTGTGTGTGTGTGTTTTTGTGCGTGCGTGTGTGTGTGTGTGTGTGTGTGTGTTTTTGTGCGTGCGTGTGTGTGTGTGTTTGTTTTTGTGCGTGCGTGTGTGTGCGTGTGTGTGTGTCAGGAACTCATAGTTTGAATAATTATGATACAAATAAATTGAAAATTTCAATTTTCAAAATCCTGGAATCTTGAATCACGAGTCAGGTACAAACTATCAGACGAATTACCTGCCAAAGACCTGCCCAGAACTTGTCAACAATGGAACAAGGAACGGACCGACTGACTAACAAGTTGACAAGTGATGAAGAGGATAACATAAATAAGGAAAATATTGGCTGATTTTATTGTATGTGTATATATATATATATATATATATATATATATAAACAAATTAACTATAATCAATAACATACTATAATCACAAGTTTCATTTTTTACCAATGGCAATACAAATAAATTAACTATCAATATTACACTAAAATTCTGATCATTATAACACTCATACCTACACGTCACTCATCTATGTTACAGTAACCGACATTTTCTTGTCACAGTTACCCACGAATCTTTGAGCGATTAGAAAATGTTTACTTTTCATATAATTTCCAAAATAATGTGGTGTAGAATAATCCATAGATTGTCTGAATAAAAGAGTTTGAGCCTAACGCGCGCTCTCGCGCACACACACCTCGCCTACTACATTACAATTTACCACAAAAAGTACTCAATCAATCACTCTCACTCACTCTTGTAGAATAATGTGAACCTAGATTTAATAGTTGTAAATAATAGTGTACCGTAAAATATGCCAAGATACGTGAGTATGTTCAATAAATCAAGAAAAACTCTTATACACCTTATAAATCTATGTTAATACAATAAGTTTTCTTCCTGCCTGGAGATGACTGATCAAATAATAAAATCACTTCTCTTTCTTCGTCAAACTCCTGCAGGTAATCACATCGGCTATCAGTGATATCTTTCTATTAAATTTATCTATCTATCTATCATATACCAGTTTCGAGGTGGTGATGCCCTGAAGCAGGCGCAGCAGATGTGTTAGGGATGTAGTCTTAAGGGGATCAATCACCATCATATCATAAGACACTGAGGATGGTAAATACTCCACCGAGAGACTCCCCGACACCACCACCCCGGCACAGCACCATCCCATGTCAAGGCACCATCCCATCCCACGGCACCATCCCGTCACGGCAACAGGGAAGACCTACTTCAGCAGGGCACACAACAGATACAGCATCACCAGCAGGAGAGACTTGGATGTGCGAGGTATCCAAGTAGCACTGCTGTAAATGCTGTAAGTGTTAGGTCCGCCGCAAGCACTGCCTCCGTCAGGACAGATCCACCAACACTCACTCTCATTGACAGGTGATACGTCCTTCAATACGGCGTCATTGCTCCTGTGGGAAATACAAGGAGAAATGACCGTCTCCTTCTCATACGACTGGCCGTAAGAGCCTGCCAGCGAGTCGTTAATATAAGTACAGGAAGGTACTTAATAAGGGGTTATATACAGTACAGGAAGGTACTTAATAAGGGGTTATATACATGTGGTGTCAACATCACCAAAACCATACCTGTATATGTTCTCACCTGCATGTATTGTGAACATGGGTACAAGAATGTATACAGAGAAGACTTCAGTTGTATAGGGTGATGACTGTGTATGGTGAATTACAAAGACTGAATGAATAAAAGTACACAAAACGCGAGCGCGCACACGCGCACACACGTGTCTACGTATGTGTGTACGTGCGTGTGTACGTGCGTGTGTACGTGTGTGTGTGTGTGTGTGTTTTTAGCTGGGGACATTTCCTATTAGTACTCAGCGTTGTCAACTACCCTCTCTGCGAGGTGTGAGCCCCGAGAGTATCTACTCGTGAATCCGAAGCATTCACCTGGGGGTCGGTGTGTGGGGGGGGGTGGCGGGTTGAGGAGGGTGTTTGGGGCTAGAGGGATGGGAAAAGGTTAAGGTGTTACTTATGCAGTTACAACGTAACCAAGGATATAAATACGTAGAGCAAAACACAAATTATACTTAGAATGTGTTACCGCACATTAGGGTGGTATTCCCAGCTTGTGCTACAGGTCTGAACAATATATGCATATTTATTTATTTATTTATTTATTTTCTTTTTAGGACTCACGTAATCTAGGGGTGATAGGAGGACGGGCTGGAGTCTCAATATGGTCTCCTCTTATGACAGGAGGACTTTTATGACCCAATAAACATCAATTATTAATATCATGTAATTTAAAAAAACAAAACATGAAGTTAGCCAACATCGTTTACTCTAAATAACATTAATATGTGAATCACAATGATGTGCGTGTGTGGCGACGGGGACAGGCAGAGATAACTGCCGGGAGTCTCTAGTCCAGGGGTGGGCAATTATTTTGACTGGCGGGCCACTTCATGAATTTTGGTACACGCCGCGGGCCAGAGACTTAATATAGATGCAAATGCATTGTATTTGCACAAAATAAAGCCCTGTATTTATATATATAGGATGTAAATAAAATATTAAGTAGCATACATAGATATTTTGGGGAAATAAATTCGTCACTTCTTAGCTTGTATCTTTTATTATTGATAATAATGCAAATACAAATACCAATATTAATACTACTACTAATAATATAGAGTTATGGTGCAGTAAATTTGGTATTTTAAGTGCATTAACGTAACTGTCGTAACAGAAGAGAATCGATATTATAAGTTGAAATAATTAGTCTCTTGAGACGTTGTCTTTACTCTTCCCTAGGGAGGTGGTGGTAGGGTTGAGTTGGTCAGGTCTGATCACAGCTATCCTGCTTCGTCTGGCTTCCCTAGGGAGGTGGTGGTTGGGTGGAGTCATGTCAAATTGTAGCTGTTCCTGATCGGCTGATCTATGATGTCACTGCTGCAGACTGCTTGAAAAATGTATTTAATACAGTTTAATATTTATTGTTGCTTCTTCATAAATTAAGGATAATATAATTAAGTTTTAATGGTTGAAAATAAGGAAAAAGCAAGTCAAAGCACCAATATGTAATTTATTAAAATATTTTAAAGTATGTTCATATGTCATATTATATTCTGAAATTGTTTAGTATCTTGATAAGAATATTTAACTTACTCAGTGGGACGAATGACAGCGCTGATGATTGCTGACCAGACCATTGAAGTCAGGTGTTGCTTCCATTGTTGCAATGAAAAGTACTTGTTCAAGGTGATCATCAGTCATTGCAGATCAAAGTTTTGATTTATTCAGCTTCATTATCGAAAATGTCTGCTCACATATGTATGTAGATCCAAACAGCACAAGCATTCTTTGAGCATGAGCCTTTAGTTTCGGAAATGCACAGTCATTAAGAGAGGCATAGAATTTGGGAAGAGTCACTGTTTTCATCTGCTCAGAAAGCAAAGGATCACATTGCATGTCAATAAGCTCGAGTTGTAGGTCAACTGGGGCTTTGTCAACATCAAATGAGAAGGGAGAAGACACCAAAAACAGGTCATTTTCAATTAATTTGAAATCATGGAATCTGCGTGAAAATTCGGCATGCAAGTCAAGTAGCTGCAATGAGTACTTCTGTACATTTTGATCACAAACTTCAATCTGTTGTAAGGTTGCAAAGTGAGCAAATTGTTTGTTCGTAATCTGACGAGACAAAAGAAGTAAACTCTTCATGAAAGCTTTGACACTGCTGTACAAATCATGTGCAAAAGCCCCCTTCCCTTGTAGCTTTGAATTCAGGTCATTCATATGACCCATGATATCAACAGCAAATGCAAAATCAGAGAGCCATTTCTCATCATTCAACTGTGGGAAATCTATAGCATTCTGTTTCATGTCCAAAAATAAGCCAATCTCTTCTTTCAATTCCCAAACTCTTTTCAGGATTTTTCCCAAACTAAGCCACCTCACATTTGTGTGATACAGAACATCCGTATGATCAGATTCCAAGTCTTCAAGCAGGGTTATAAACTGCCTGTGATTTAATCCTCTTGCTCGAATGTAATTAACCACTTTCACAACTGTGTCAACGACATGGCTTAAATTTAAAACACTCTTACAAAGGACTTCTTGATGAATAATGCAGTGCAAAAAGACAATATTTTGTTCTGCATTTGTTTCTCTGACTTGATCTTGAATTCTTTTTAGCAATCCAACATTTTTACCTGTCAGATTTGGCCCTCCATCGGTGGTCACATTTACCAGTTTGTTCCATTCTACTCCTAATTTCAAAAGACAATTATTTACTGCCTCCAATAAATCTTCTCCAGTTGTTGTTCCTTTCAGTGACTGCATTGATACCATTTCTTCTGTGATCTCAAAATATTTGGTGATGCCTCGAATGAAAATTAACAACTGTGTTGTGTCTCTGACATCACAACTTTCATCAAGTGCCAGTGAATAGTATTCAAAAGTCCTTACTTTCTCTTTAAACTGCAGATACATGTTCTCAGCGATGTTCTCAACACGTCTTACAATTGTTCGCCTTGACAAACATACATTCTCAAACTGGTTTTTCTTGTCTGGACATAAAATAGAGGCAGAATCAATCATACATTCCTTTATAAATTCTCCTTCAGAGAATGGCTTGCTGTTTTTGGCAATCTTGTGAGCAATCACATAACTCACTTTTGTAATATCATCCTTGGATGCAAATTGTTTTCTGAAAATATTTTTCTGTTGTTGTAATTGAACAACCATCTCGTTAGCTTTCTTCCTCTTTTGTTCATCAGAAAAATTTTCATATTTACTGGAGTGCTTGGTCTCAAAGTGGCGCTTTAAGTTGTAATTCTTTAGCATTGCCACACTTTCTCTGCAAATTAAACACACTGCTTTTTCATCCACGTTGGTAAAAAATATTTAGAAGTCCATTCCTTGTTGAATGTTCGATGCTCTGCTTCAACTTTCCTCTTCTTAGATTCACTCATTTCCACTTTAAAATTATGGGTTGGGGCAACAACAAATAAGTACAAATTCAGCAAAACCACACTAATGTCCTCTTAAGTGAGAAGCAGAGAGGAGACTGAGCTTTTCTAGTATTGGTGCTGGACGGTGAGGTCAGCGTGGGAAACAATATTGAGGCGTGGGCGTGGCCGTCCTGGTCAAATGGTCAAGAATTATGGGTCTCTCGGGTAAGGGTTCACTGACCTCCATTTGCCTAATCCCAAATCCTAATCCTTATAGATAACCATATTTGAAGTATTCACAACAGGGTGGCCAACTCTCACATAATAATGATCCTTTCTAAGATTTAATTTTTTTCTTTTTTTTTTTTTTTATATCTTTATCCACATGCAGTGGCGGGCCACCGAAATAAATTGGCGGGCCACATTTGGCCCGCGGGCCGTACGTCTTCAAAGATTGGTAAACCAACCCTCATGGGTATTTTTTTTTTTCAATTTTTTTTTTTTTTTTAGGTTAAGGTGGGGAAAGGATGGAAGGCTTCCTGGGGGCTAAAGGCAAAGCCAGACATGAAGGATAGAAAAGTCACGACATATAGTCGTGGGGGGAGAGATTGGAGAAAAAATTTCAGTCTCGGACCAAAGCTGATACCTTCCGCTAGAAGAAAGCGATGGCCCAACGCAAATTTAGCCATTTAAAGAACGAATGGTGGAAAAATTAAGCGTGTGAAATGCAAAAAAATTGCCGATCAGCACAAGATTCGCGAATTTTTCAGTTCCACTAAACTAAAGCAATGTATGACCCGACTACTCATGGCGCAGCCCCCCTCTGCTGATCCGAAAGTAACTCCCTAATTAAAGACGAAGAAGACATCCAACAGTAAGCGCTGGAAAGAGTACTACCATTCCCTGCTCAACCGAAACACCGATGTGGATGTCCTTACTACCCAGCAGCTCCCACAACCGACCCACCTCACCTATCCCCCATCCCTGGATGAGGTAGCTGCTGCCATCAAACAGATGAAAAAGTAACAAAGACTCAGGGCCTGATGGAATCTCAGCCGGGGTGTATAAAGCAGGAGGACCTCTGCTTACCAGCCGTCTCCATTCTCTTCTGAAGAATGTGTGGGAGTAGGAGGAATTCCCTTAAGATCTTAAATGACGCCTCCATCGTCAATATTTATTCGGACAAAGGAGACTGGTCAGACTGTGGTAGCTACCGCGGATCTCGCTGCTCTCCGTACTGGCAAGATTATCGCCCGAGTCCTCCTAAACAGACTTCTTCCTGAGGCGGAAAACTTCCTCCCATAATCTCAATGTGGCTTTAGACCATCACGTAGCACCACTGACATGATCTTTGCTGCCCGTCAGATGCAGGAAAAGTGCCTTCATCAACCTATCCAAGGCCTTCGACTCGGTCAACAGAGAAGCCGTTTTGGCTGCCCACCAAAATTCATCGCTATTGTGAGGCAACTCCACGATGGCATGAACGGCAGTGTCCTGTGCAATGGCACCCAGTCTGAGTTCTTCCCTAGCCAAACAGGGGTAAAACAAGGATTTGTACTGGCAAAAACTCTCTTTCCCATTTTCTTGGCTGCCTTCCCTACTCGTGCCAGTTCCAATTTAGGCGACGGGGTGGACATCCAGTTCCGGATGAAGGGAGCTTTCAACATAAGACGACTCCAGGAAGGAACAAAGATGCCGGACGCTTTCATCGCTGAACTCCAGTACGCAGACGATCTGTCTCTCGTTGCTCACACTGAATTAACGGTACTACCCTCTCTAATGTTGCCCAATTTCGGTACCTTTGCTCTCACCTATCCACCATCACGAACAGCGATGAAGACATCCAACATCAAATCAGATGTGCATCTCAAGCCTTTGGCAGATTCCACAACCATGTCTTCAGCTGTAGAGAGCTTATATTATCTACAAAGCTGCAAGTATATCAATCAGTGGTCCTCCCCACCTTGCTGTATGGCACCTCAAGGCACTTTAGAACTTTCAACTACGTAGACTACGTTCCATCCTCTGGGTTCACTGGGAAGACAAAAGAACAAATGCCAGTATTCTCGATAACACCAACTGTAGGAGCATCGAGGTTGCCATTATCCGTGAACAACTGCATTGGACTGGCCATGTTACCCGCATGGACGACAGTAGACTGTCAAAGCAGCTACTTTACAGTCACCTAACGAATGGTATACGTAATGCTGGCGGGCAACTGAAAAGGTATAAGGATAGTCTTAAGACATACCTGAAAAAGTGCCAAATCGACCCCCTCACCTGGGAGACGATCACTCCACATTGTAACGCTTGGAGGAGCACCACACGAGAAGGTGTTAATACTTTCGAGTTTGACCGACTGCAGACCATCCCCAGCGCCGAGGACGTTACCGCCGCCCCTCCCGCACTAGATGTAGCCCTACACACATGCAACATCTGCGGGTGGCCCTGCCGGTCTCATATCGGCATCTCGAGTCACCTTAGAGCTCACCAACGAAGGTGACATCCTTAAAAGGTCATATCATTGTATCATCGCCAGATGATCGTCATACTCGATTCCGAGTGACAGCAAAGTAGTAGTAGTAGTGTAGTACATGTGTGTTCACAAACAAATAAACTTCCTCTCATCACACACAAGCACCACATACCCCGAGACGTCACCAACAGCGGTTATATACCACAGTAACAAAGCCAACAACTAACTTTAAAACGAAAGCCTTAATTAAAAATTACAGTACAGGTAAGCTGGTAAAATTATCAGACAGGTGATACGTTAAAATTATATCAGTGGGTCCCATAGACATGACAGTCCATTTGGAACAGTGTGGCCGGCACCATTGTTGACCACCTTCATTTCCCCAGTCGTTAAGTTAGGTACCCATTTTCAGCTGGGTTGACTGAAAGTGTGCCAGGGTCGAACCACCGACAGGAGACGAGTGCTGTATCCACTCAGCAGCCGCACTCCTTGCACCTTAAATAAGCTTAAAGTTGTGCCTAGAATCTGCTAGACATGGTAAAGGGACGTAACTAATGCTTGCCAGATATGATTTGAAGTGTACATTTACCAACAAAAGTCTTGTCGCCTCACCTGCATTTTCATGAACCCAGATCTTCAGAGACCTCACAGGTCTCTGAAGATCTGGGTTCATGAAAAGGCAGGTGAGACGACAAAAATTTATTTTCTTTATTGGCGAGTGTACCTACCATTACTAAATGTGATTGGAAATGCACTTGAAATTATTAGATGTGATTGGGAATGCAGTTAAAATTACTAAATGTGATTGGAAATGCACCTAAAATTATTAGATGTGATTCAGAATGCACCTAAAATTATTAAAAGGTGATTGGATATGTACCTACAATTAATAGAAGTGACTGGAAATACGCCTAAAATTAATAAATGACAGGAAATGCACTCGTATATAAAACTTAACATAACTCAACCCGCCACCCCCCACACACACCGACCCCGTGATCCCCAAGACCAACTCTCCCCTACAATCATAAGTCCTCCAAATAAGATTGGAAATATACTTAAAGCATTACAAATCAACACTACTAACCCACACGAACAGAACAAGCTGCTTTCACTTTGTGTATTCTGGTATTGCACTATGGTGAGGTGGTTGTCAGGGGAGACGGTTCTGCAGTGCTGTGCGCAGGCGTTGACAGACCTGTTGGGCTCCTTCAAGTAAGTCACGTTAAACGTCCTCTTTATATCAACCACCTGGAAACATCCAACAGACTCGAGGTTGTGAGAGACAGTTACCGCACGGTCAAGCTCGTACACACTAACGGCATTAGGACCTCCACACTGCTGCTTGCCGTCGGGGCACAGCCGACACGCGAAGAAACTGTTCATGACGTAGTCCTCGCTAGTGATGGCAGAGCGGTCGCCACAACCACATACGAGCCGTTCGTTCATTTCGATCATTTTGGTGAAGACGAGTTGGGTGGATGGCCGCAGCTGTAAACAGAGGGTTCTGCATGCGGCGGCCGACCTCTCAGGAAGGTCCCAATGGTGGATCTCAAGGTGGTTGAAATTAATGGGCCCAGGTTTGTCGCTGTAGCAATACAGAGGCTTGAGACAACATGAGTTTAACCCTGAGGCGCTGCTGCAGTGTGCAGACTCGCCTGATACACGAGTGTTGTGTCCAGTTTGTTGGAGTTGAAGAGGAACTGTTGCTTTGTGTTTACCTGAAGTCTTGATGTTACTTGTCAGGTTCTTGTTACTCGAATACACAAATGGTAGAGAAAATAGTTTACCCAATATTGATGCAACATTTTCTTTACCAAAATGAACGTTTTCTTCCATGATAATTGGAGAAACTTGTGTGTTAACAGAGTAATTTACCAAGCTATGTAGTTCTTCAGGGAGGTTAAACCGTATTCCCTGTAGCCTCTCCTTCACAAACTCGGGTACAGGAATAGCATCGAGAGCCTGAGGTCCTGAGGATGTTGGAGAATAGTCCTCTTCACCACAGACACTGTCAACATCCAGCAAGACAAAAACCAAAAAGAATAAACAACTCGCTTTCAGGTCCATCTTCAATCCTTTACGGTCAGGGAGTCGAGGCAGCTGGGACTGAACCTCCTTAAAACAACACAAAAACTGAGGCACTAAACGCTTACTACCATTATCACCTGGAGTGGTTTATAGACGTCATAAATCCTTTGATAATAATCCGGAAATTCCTGTTGCGTAATTTCACGTTTTCTTAACCTATTACGTCTTCACTCTCAGGTTTCTCTCTCATTTTCTTGTCAGACAAAACACTTAAATAACCTCAGAATTCGTCAGTGTTTTTTCCATTTCATCCTCAGCTCTACTCCTTAGATGTGATGTATACGATGAAGGTAACAACGCCACACTCACTCAGATTAGATAACACACAA
Organism: Homarus gammarus; assembly: GCA_958450375.1. Classification (NCBI taxonomy): domain Eukaryota; kingdom Metazoa; phylum Arthropoda; class Malacostraca; order Decapoda; family Nephropidae; genus Homarus; species Homarus gammarus. The sequence goes on along the minus strand of CAUDMG010002257.1, from coordinate 1,231 downwards.
GCTTCCCTTATCAGATGGCGTCACATGTAATCCCCGAAATTTATTTTATCAGGTGTGACTCAGTCCAACAGACCAGTGTTTGGGCTGACACTGACAACCATCTACTAACTATAGCGTCTGGGCTGACACTTTCACCACCACATATAAAATGAGACCAGGAGCAGTGTTGTGGTTCACGTTTCTACTTGCCGTCCACCACCTTCGAGGAGTAGCCGCCTGGCGCCTCAACTACCTCGCTTGTTACAATGAAGACTACCTCGACTACGCCCACCTGGAGATTTTTTTCCTTGATCTAGAGGAGAGATCCGCCACCGAGTGTGCCAGACACTGCCTGCAGCAGCGTCCCTCAACACAGCTGGTGATGGCCAAGATGATCCAACAGAACGAGCGGCTGGTGTGTGGTTGTGGCGACGAGGCTGCTTTGGGCAACAAAACAGGCTCAGTAGACGACTTCTTCCGCTGTCAAATTTGTCCCGAAGGTCACCAGAAGTGTGGAGGCACCGGCACCACCAGTATCTACCAGCTGGACTACAACAACCACACAACACCCACCACAACGGAAGCACCAACAACAACCACAGACTCAACCACGATATCCACCACAACACCCTCAGATGACCCCGTTGTTGTGTATGTAAGGTGTTACAGGGAGGAGGAAATCAACACCACATTCATCACGCCTCTGTACCTGCGGCGATGGGATGGTGACGCCCTACAGTGTTTTAGGAACTGCACTAATGAGTACCCTCACCTGGACTACTACTTCTTAAAACTAGTGAACGAGAACTTTACTGCTCGTTTGTTAAGTAAATCCTTCTTGAATATTACATCTCAATTAATAATCCCCCCCCCAACTCAATTATCATTTATGATAAATACCTTTTACTTGTCTTTTTACTTATTTATTCATTTTAATTTTTTTAATTATTTCTTCTATTTTTTATAATTATATATTAATCTTCTATATTTATTATTCTATTACTAAATTAATTCTATAAATAATTTATTTTTCTTCTATTATTTTCTCCAAAATTTTACTATTTCCTTTATCGTCACATCTATTTTCTCTTTCTCTTCCTTATCCCCTCTTCTTTCTCCCTTTTTTCTTATTTTTTCTTCACTCATTACTTTCCACATTACTTTATTACCTTCCTCTCCCCCCTACCATCCCATCCTCTCTTTCTTACCTCACACTTTCCCATTCCTTACTTTCTCCCTTCCCATCTCTTTC
>CAUDMG010002256.1:67500-121262 GCA_958450375.1 Homarus gammarus | reverse complement strand
GTAAGAAACACCCTAAAACTATTACATATATATATATATATATATATATATATATATATCTATATATATCTATATATATATATATATATATATATATATATATATATATATCTATATCTATATCTATATATATCTATATCTATCTATATCTATATCTATATCTATATCTCTATCTATATATCTATATCTCTATATATATATCTATATATATATCTATATATCTATCTATATATATATATCTATATATCTATCTATATATATATATATCTATATATATATCTATATATATATATATCTATATATATATATATATATCTATATATATATATATATATATATCTATATCTATATATCTATATATATATATATATATATATATATATATATATATATATATATATCTATAATTTTTTTTTTTTTTATTTATTTATTAAGCCTGAAAATAAGTATGACTTTAATATTTTTTTAATGTTTTAACTTGTCTTTCACTGTTACAGCTTACTAGGCTTTACTTATATTAGGTTAAGTAAGGTTAGATTAGGTTAGTTGTATATTATATTATATTATACTATACTATATTATATTATTATATTGGTGAGGTTAGCTTTGATAATAATTATATATTATAGTGTGTATTTCGTTTACCTTAATAAATGTTGCTATGCATGTATTAATTTAACAAAAATGATAATCAGACATACAAAAACAATTTCTGAAGCAACTATCCATACAATGGAAAACACACACACACACTACTATTACCACTGCTGCTGCTGCTGTCACTCAGAATCAAGTATGACGATAACACCGGTCAACACAATTTTTCTGGCACAAGGTTTTTAAACGGATTTTAAGTAAATTTGGGGTGCAGAATCCAAATATGACTTTCGTTTTTGTCTATCACATAAGGTTTTTGAGATATACCATATTGCACTTTTGCTGGGAAACGTAAACTTTTGGATCAAAATTGACGGTTTAAACATGTATACATAAATTTTTTCAGCATTATGATTTGTATTTTTCCATAACCAAAAATTGTTAATATCAAATTGGAAAGTAAATGCACATATAATATTTAAATGTAACATTGAAGGGTGAAAAAAAACAATTAATGTACGGTAGAAATAGTGCAAGTATTAAGATCAAGTTACAGTTACATAAACTTCCTCTTTTTGGCCGATCTCTTATGTACAGCTTCTGGAATGTCTCTCATCAAACTCCAGCAGTAGTCCGCCATCATGTTCGAGTCCCATTGACCTTGGTAACGTTCTTCCATTACTTTAATGTCTTGATGAAAGCGCTCCCCTTGCTCCTCGCTCACTTCTCCCAGATTTTCTGGAAACTCGTCCAAGTGACTGTGTAAGTAGTGAACCTTGAGACTCATTCTGCATCCAAGTGGTTGTAAACTCAAGAGCAGCTCTTCCACAATTTCTTGATAGTTGTCCGCTTTCTTGTTCCCTAAGAAGTTCCGCACCACATTAGAGAAAGCATTCCAAGTTCTTGCCTGTGCCTCAGTCATTGTTGCAAGGAAGTGTGGATCTCTGAGTAGTGTTCTTATTTGAGGTCCATAAAAAATCCCTGCCTTTTTCTTCTCGTCGCTAAGACTTGGAAAGGTTGAGCATATATATCTGAAACACTCTCCACTATGATCAAGAGCCTTGACGAATTGCTTCATGATACCAAGTTTTATATGCAGAGGAGGACGGACAATGTTTTTCCTGTCAACCAGAGGATCGTTAATGATATTCTTGTCACCAGGCGTCAAACTATTATCTTGGTGGCCAATTCTTTTTCACCCAATGGTCTGCTGTAGCCCTGCTGTCCCAGTAGCACAGAAAACAGGGGTATTTTATGTACCCTCCTTGCTGGCCCAATAGAAAGTTTACCATTTTCAAGTCCACACAAATTAACCATTCATGAGCATGGTATTGCAACCTCTCTAGAACAGTCTTAATGTTTTCATACTCTTCTTTAATTTGTACAGAATGTCCGATTGGAATTGAACCATACTTGTTTCCGTTATGAAGAAGAACACATTTCAAGCTCCTTTTAGAACTGTCAATAAAAAGTCTCCAATCCTTACTATCATATGCTGGTAGTCCCATGAAGAGAAGAAGTCCTTCTACATCATTACAAAAAACAAGCTGGTCATATGAATGAAAGTACTTCCGCAGTTGCTCTTCTCTGTTGCGATAAAAGGAGACACTCGTGCCAGGTTTTAAGAGTCGTTTCTCTTGAAGCCTGGAAGCTAACAATTCAGCAGACTGTTTTGGCAAATTTATATCTCTGACCAGATCATTCAATTCTGACTGAGTAAACAACGTTGGCTTTTCACAATCTTCACCAGATGGCTTGAAAAGATCAGTCTCTTCATCTTCATCAGTAGAAACAGGTGAATTCCGGTCTATATCCTCAATCTCTGGTAGCTCAGTAAATTCTGGCACGTTACGTGATGGAGCAAATCTGAGATCAGATTTGGATTCAGCACCTTAAAGTTAGTAAAAAACAGTTAAAAGGTTTCATGCCAGAAAAAAACATATTTTTTTGTAGACCAGTGTAATCTAGCTATGATAAAATTATACTGTACGAGTTATTAAGGATGTCACCTTCGTTTGTTAGCTCTGAGGTGACTAGATTGGCCGATACGGGACCGGCAGGGTAGTTCACAGATGTTACACATATAAGGGCTACATCTAGTGCAGGAGGGGCGACGGCAGCTTCTTTCCTGCATTAGCACTTGCCTGCCTCGGTTTGCAGTCGGGCTAACTCGAAAGTATTGACACCACCTCGTGTGGTGCTCCTCCAAGCATTATGGTGTGGAGCAATCGTTTCCCAGGTGAAGGGGGGGGGGGGGGGTCGATTTGGCACTTTTTCAGGTTTGTCTTAAGACTATCCTTATACCTTTTCAGTTGCCCGCCAGTGTTACGTTTACTATTCGTTAGGTGACTGCTTTGGCAGCCTACTGTCGTCCATGCGAGTAACGTGGTCAGTCCAACGTACTTGTTAATGAATAATGGCTACCTCGATGCGCCTTCAGATGGTGTCAGCGAGAATACTGGCATTTGTTCTCTTGTCTTCCCAGCGAACTTGGAGGATGGAACGTAGACTACGTTGGTGAAACTTTTCAAGTGTTTTAAGGTGCATCCCCCTTTGTGACCCCATGTCTCGCTGCCTGTAATGGCCCCTGTCTCATCAACAGAACGTATTATATAAATGGGTTCTTACATCTGATTTATATTCAGATTCACCCTCTGTAACTTTCCACTAACTATGAGTAAGACATGAACTGATCACGTGAAGGGTAATTTTCCCAAGAGGGAGAAGCCCATATGTCAGCACCTATGTAAGCGCGCACTTGTGTGATGCCTTAGTCAGTCACTCACACCAACTTTTATCGAACGGACGTTGATCCACGTTTATATTACATAAACGCCGTCCTCTTTCTCATTCACTCATAAATAGTGGAACTTACGGTTGATATACACTCAGGAATTATAAACATAATACTTTTATAATAAAACAAGAAACTTCAATTGGGTTTCGTTACCAATAGCCCAATTATATTATGTGTTAGAAATTTGGTTAACTGGGGAATTAACCAACGTAACATGTAGGTGGCAGCCAGGTGGTTAACGGATACGATTTGCCGGTAGACATACCAAGACGTCTGTGTTCTGTGAAAACGAGAAAACAAAAAACGTGTTACATAATCCGAGAGTTCAAACTATATCCCGTATCGAGATGATAATTAGTGAGTGCTCCTCATCTCTATCATCCAGCAAGGATGCAGAATTATTAATATATCATACAGCCTGTTTGGTGAAAATCCCGTTAATAACAAGTAAAGAAGCCCCAAGTCAGCATTTTACAGTACAGTGTTGCAGATGGTTTCATAAACTTTACTAACAAGTGACATTTCACAAGTAGCTGGACGGTTGTGTGGTGTCGATTGCAGTATATCCGGTGTCATCAGACAGTTCTCCATATGTACGAGACTGCAGAGGTTTGGCACACGGCAGAAGCGACAGCGGCTCAGCAGAAGCAAGAAGACTCGTACCCCTCATCTCAGCAAACATCTGTCATACAGTGGAGGTAATCCCCTATCGTGGAGTGGACTCGCCCGACGTCAGATTGCAGCACGTCATCCTACGTCATACTCGTTGCCAAGGACGCCAGCTAGCGGCGCGTGCAGTGAAGGACGATTGACGAGGCCACGCCTACTCTCCCCACTACAGATATCAACTAGAAGGATCGCGTTTTCTATACAGAAGCAGTGACCCCTGTAATAGGTATTTAAAGTATACATACTTTATACACACATGAACAAGTTCGAGACATAACTTCACAACGATAGGCTCATCGGATAGGTGTATGTCATTGATATAAGTGTCTTACGTATATTCGTGTGTACTAACGTTCTATAATTTACAGTGGTTATTTCGTGTCTGTTCACTTATTGATAGTTTAATTATTTTAACTATTTTTTTTATAATTTCTTGTAAATGAGAGGCAAGTATTTTGCTTTTACCGTTAATTATTATCTGGCTCAAATGGAACTTCTTGGATAATTTTCAAAGTTTCCAACGTTTCAAACTGATGAACTTGTAGGCCTAACGCATCTATTTGCTGATAATTTCCTAATAGATGATCCAAGTTACGTATCTAAAGCAAAGGCTGATTTTGAACTTGAGTCAGAAACACAGTTAGACGATTCGGTAGGAAGTAGTGAGAAATTAATTGAGGAATCATTTGACGACTTAAACCGTTGTATCTTACGGTCTGGAAATAAATATAGTATCTCGCCTCAGTTGACACAGGTAGTTTCTAACCCTGTTCCAGGTGACAGTGCGTCTGTTTCTTCATTAGTAACACCCCTATTAACCCAGCTTTCAGTTAGGAGTAAGATTACTAACTTAATAAATACTAACGCTTCAATGACTTCCTCTAACACTCACCCCAATACTACTACCATGTCAACTAAATATGATAAGGTAGTTCATATAATGCCACGTGGCGACTACGTTCGTAATTTTACGGGCCAAAATGATTATCGGGTTGCGCATTTTATTCGTGCGAGTGAAGACACCATGCGCACCGGTAAAATAACAAGTGACGAAGAGAAAAAAGCATTTGTACGTTCCCATATTATGCAGGGATCTTACGCCGGTAATCATTTAAATGCGTATGGTTTAACACACCCTAGCTATGAGAAATTCAAGCGCATGCTTATTGGAATATTTGGGGGCAGGTCCAGTGGCCATTACATGATCTCATATGGTTGGATCGTTGTACGCCAGTGATTCACGCCCAGACACCAGTGGTGCAGTCGACATCGCAGGAGACGTTCGCCAGGATATGGAAGCGACTTTCCGAAATTCAAATTAGTACGACCAGGATGGTAAAATGTGGAAACGTTGATAGAATTAATTAGCTTCCTGTTAGTTGTTCGTCGTCCCCTATACAGCCAGGCACAGGAGGTACAGTTTGAACCACCTATAGATATGGTTGAATACGCGAACAGACTCTGTCCCACGGCTACGGACCCTTCAATGGCACAGCCCTCCATGACTACGACGCAACCCCAGATGGCACACATGACTCCACCCCAAATTCCTCATACGACACCAATGACTTCGATTGCACCTCAACACCGGAAATATAAACAAGGTACTCCTTTACGATGTGCTCATTGTAATAAACGTGGCCATGTAATAGAAGACTGTTTCCAGCTCCAGGGTAATAGTACAAAATTCAAGGAGACATCGGGTGCCAAGCAGTTCACAAGGTCATACTCGGAGGCAGCTAAGGCGACACCTCCACCTACCCAGAAGGCATGCAAGTGGTGCCCACTACACAAGTCGACATCTCATAGCACACAAGACTGCGGCTTAGTAATGAAGACTAGGAATGTAGACTTTGGTGAAACACAAGTGTCGTACAAGCGTAAACAGAAGCGTCCCCAAGACAAGTCGTCGGGGGAAGACCAGCGCTCATCACAGCAAGGAGAGGGATAGGTACAGTATTTCCTGCTTCTCCTCACAGCACTTCTATAGCGGCCTCGTTAGTAGTGGCGCTTAGCAAAGTGGAAGTGTTGTCATGTCATGAGTGCATGCGCTAATATTTTGGCCTTGACATCCTATCAGGAGATAGTGTAAATTCCCTCACCTCGACTTCAAATGGAGACCTAGCAACGCTGAGCTCGAAGGAGTATCAGGTACTCAGTTGAGCATTAACGGAATGGTGACGTTACCACTCAGATTTTCAAGACGTGGTTCTTCCTTCTACGCGGACTTTTATGTAGTTCATCAGTTCAATTTGCCAGCTGACGGGTTACTTGGTCTCCCAAACTTTAGAACGAACATGATAGGTGTTTATCCACGTAATAATACTATTATGTTTAAAGGTGTTTCCTACAACTCTGAGTCATTCTGAACCTATACTCACCGGTAGATAGAAAGTGTTGTCCACCAATCCCATTAAGAGGAAGGCGGAACATGCGTCAGAGCTACCCCATGACCTCACACCCACACTTTCCCAGCGTGACTATAGCAGCAATAGTTGGAAGATAGTGAAGGTTCCAAGTGTTCCCTGAAGAAGGCAGTGATGGGTAGGAAAACACCGGGTAACACTGAAGTCCATTTATTAACGGATAGGAGAAATACTAGTGGTGACAAGCGTGTGACTTGCACGACCCACAGAGTCAGACTGAGACTGCCTTGCCATATGGCAGCCTCGGGCAATGTTGCCACATAACACGTGCAGTGTTGCCACGTAATTACATAGATAAATGCTACTCGGCACAGTAGCTTATTTACAAGGTTGCTACTCGGCACAGTAGCTTAGATACATAACCTACATCTCCCTCCCCCCCTCACTCTCATAGTCTTCGTCTTGAGCGGACTTCTTAGTCCTAAGTCGCTCCGAGCGTCGAGGTGCACTGTGGGACGGATCCTCGTGAGGTGTAGGTGACTCGTCCTCGGTCAGGGGGCCAGCAGCAGGGGGTGGGACTGGCCGGAGGAAGCGGCGATTCCTCCACCAGACACGGCCGCTCGGCATCCTGACTTTGTAGTCTTGCGACCGGCCGACGCCCATCACTATGCCCACCTTGTCCCAACGTGTCGTCGTCGGGTCCTGGACGCGGACAAGGACACCAATCTCCAGCGGCTGAAGAGGGCGGGCATGGTCGTCATACCGAGCCTTGGCGTCCTGGGCACGTGTAGCGGCGCGGCGGTCGCAGCTCTCGGCTCTGGTCTGCCACTCCTTCGCGAAGGCCTTGGCGTGTGCAGGAACGCAAGAGCGGAGAGGGTGACCATACAGGATCTGGGCAGGGGAGCGTCCTGTGTGGGTGGGAGTATTACGTAACTCCAGGAGTCCTTTGTCAAACGCCTCACAGTCTATGTTGCCTGAAGGGGCCACCTTGAGGATGAGGTGCTTGACTGTCTTGACCGCAGCCTCAGCATGGCCGTTTGACTGTGGGTAGTGGGGTGTTGACACGATGTGGCGGACTCCCCAACGCTCCAGGAATCCTGTGAAGTCACGGCTGGTGAACTGTGGCCCACCGTCCGTCCGCAGACGTACGGGGACGCCCAGGTCACGAAAGAGGTGCCGGAAGTGGCGAATGGTGGCCGCGGACGTCGTGTCCGAGCCACAGATTACCACCAAAGGCCAGCCAGAGAGTCGGTCGGCGACAACTAGGAAATGTTTCCCAGCTGTGCTGAAGAAATCAGCCGACACGGACTCGAAGGGCCTGGTGGGTTCGTCATCGCACAAGAGGGGCTCCTGCTATTGACTGGCCTGCATGATTTGGCACGGCTCACAGGCACGGACCGTATTGACGATATCCGCTTCAATGCCGAGCCAGTACACAGCCTGCCTTGCGCGGCGCTTGGTGGCCTCTGCTCCACGATGGCTGTCGTGTAAGCGGGCCAGAACGCGACGACAGAGAGCTGCAGGGACGACCACACGGGCACCATAGAGGACGAGGTCCCCATCTGCGTAGAGGTCCTCACGTATTTTCCAATACGGGCGTGGGGCGTTGTGGTGGTCAAAACGGTCGCGAGGAAACCCAGTCCTCGCACTCTCCAAGAGCTGAGTGTAGGAGGGGTCGTTGCGTGCCGCTGTCCGTAGTTCCTCAAGGGCCAGATCGCTGTCGGGTGGCGACACTGAGGCCTGGGTGCTGGTGAGGGACTGTACGGCGTGCAAAGTGACGAAGTTGCTGACGGAGAAACCGGCCTCGGTGCTGTGCATCTCGTCTTCAGGTGTCGGGCGGCTGACTGGGGAACGGGAGAGGGCATCCGGGATGCACAACTCCTTACCTGCGCGCCAAGCACATCTGAGTACTCCTTCAGGAAGTAGGCCCTTGCGGCTGAAGGAGACGTCTCGCTGTGAAGAGGAAGCAGCCGGGACTTGAGTGGAGGCGGGGCGGGAGTAGACGCGGGTTCTGGGCAGCTCTGTGCGGCAGCGCCAGGTGTGTCTCTTGTTGATTCACGCACCCTGCTGGCGGTGTACCGAGCAGCTGGGATCTGCTTAGGCAAGTCTCTGGGCACCACGCCTAACTCCTTGCAGTGCTCCTACGACAACAAGGGTGTAGCGAGAGTAGGCTGCACGTCGATCCATCCGTGACACGACCTGTCGCCGTAGGTAATCTCCGCTTGAAAGGAGCCCACAGCGTCCGGCATATGGGAACCGTCCGCATTGTAATACTGCAGCTGCGGCGGTGGTCCCAGGTCGCGTTTGGTGAGGCCCAGTTTCTGGAAGTGCTTCGGGCTAATCACCGTAGTATCAGCGCCGGTGTCCGGTATCACCTCGATGTGATTCGACACATTACCGTGTGTGACGGCAACGCGGATGGTAGGGGAAGGGGGTCGATTCCACCCTCTTGATGTGACTCAGCTGCTGCTTGGGACTGCATGGGCCATCTGAAGGGGGCTGCGTGCGAACCACCCCGAGGGAAATGCGCTGCTTTCCTCCTCGTCTCGGGCTTTTGTCTTGGGTTGGCGGCAGCACTTGTCGTAGTGTCCATAGCGACCGTAGACCTGACACTTGTGGCCTCGTGCAGGGCACCTGTCTGTGTTAGACCAGTGGCCCCTACGGTCACATCCACGACACAGTGCGTCGGCGGCCGGGCATGTCTTGGGGCCATGCTGCTTTCCACAGCTGCCACAGGAAGTACTAGGCGGAGGCGTGGAAGAACGTGTGGTAGCCTTCACGTTGTTGGCCACCTTCTTACCCTTCTTGAACTGTGAGATAGCTCTCACAGCAGGTGGGGCCTGTAAGGCAGAGGTGGCGGACTTGGTGGCCTCGTATGACCGACATTCAGTCATTACCACCTGGAGTGTGGAGGAAGCGTCCAGGGGGATGAGTCGCTGCACCAACTCTTCGTGCCTGACACCTGTCAAGATCCCGTGCTTAATCCAGGCTTCCTCACATTCCCGGCTGTGCGCTTTGCAGACATCGATCTCCTCCGACAAACTCTTCAAACGTACAAAAAAGTCGTCAAAGGCTTCATTCTTCGCCTGCTTGCAGATGGTGAAGGTGCGGCGACGCAAAGCCTCGTTATTCCGACCCTTAACCTGCTCCTGCAAAAGGTCGAGCACATCCGTCACTGAAGACGTAGAATCGGGAGGCACTTACAACGTGTGCTCCAAAACTCTCTGGGTCTCCAGCGACAAACACATGCACAGTTGGATGAGCTGTTTGCTTGGAGGCATGCTATCAAGGTCCACCATCGTGGAGTAATATGTCCACCGCCGCCTCCACTCATGAAGAAGCTGAAACGTGACGTCTGGTGAGAGGGCAGGTGGGGGTTGAACAGATGCCTTGGGAGCTGTTGGAGTAGCAAGAGTGCCTGGAGGACGCAGGTGTGGTGGAGGGGGGGTACTGGCGCCTTGGTGAGCGATACCTGCTAGTGAGGGAGGGTGGGTTAGCACCAGGGTCGCTAATAGTGCTTCAAAACGTGCCTTTTCCTCCTCTCTTCGTATCTCCTCCCTCTGAAATTCCATCTCTCTGCGTCTCTTGTCCCTGTCGTCCATCCACCTCAGAATTGTGGCAATGTCCGTCGCTGGAGGTGAAGGATGAGAGGCGGTGGGCGCAGAAGCTCCATGTGTGCCCGGTAGAGAGGGAGGTGGCGGGGAGTCGTGTCTCCCATCTTGACGTTGTCCCTTCTTACCGCCCATCTTAGTATGCTTGAACTGCGCTGTTTAGTATATAAAGTGGCTCCTCATCAGCTCGAACCACATATATATGACATAAACAGAGCAGAAATAACGCATAGAGTCCACTGTTCTGTCTGTGAGTGCTTGCGTGCGTGTGTGTGTGTGCGTGTGTGTGTGTGTGTGTGTGTGTGTGTGTGTCTGAGAGAGCAGATCGTGGTGGCCTTGGTGGCTGGAGCCGCTGCGGAGGCGAAAACGTTAGTGTCTCCCCGGATGTCACACGAGGAGGGTGTATGCCTGCGTGCTCCGTGGGTACCACAAAAAACCGGCCAATGCTCGACTCTCAGCTCTAGACACACTACTACACTGACACTAACACTGCCACCGTCACCAAAACGCACTGTGACGGCGCAACACTGCACGTCGCGGCGAAACACAACGCAACACAGCACGCTAAGAGTCGACTCGCACATCACCGGCAGTCGCACATTGCCGGCAGTCGGCATTGTTTCTGCACTTGCAAGTCCACAAATCGTACTCACTGCTCCATGAAGGTTCCAAGTATTTCTTGAAGAAGGCAGTGATGGGTAGGGAAACACCGGGTAACAGTGAAGTCCATTTATTCACGGATAGGAGAAATACAAGTGGTGACTAGTGTGTGACTTGCACGACCCACAGAGTCAGACTGAGACTACCTTGCCATATGGCTGCCTCGGGGCAATGTTGCCACATAACACGTAATTACATATATAAATGCTACTCGGCACAGTAGCTTATTTACAAGGTTGCTACTCGGCACAGTAGCTTAGATACATAACCTACAGATAGTACCTGCAGTTTTGAAGAGTACTCTCCATTACCAGAATGAGGAAATCATCAAAGCAACTGTCGAATTACCCGACATGTACACGGGCACAGATGTTGTGTGTCTCCCGGAAACGTGCAAGGTAAAAGGGTTGTCGTGTGAGTCTACGTTGAGCACGATACGCCCTGGTGGTTTGACAGACGTACTGATTCTGAATAGAATCAACGGATATTAAAGAAAGGATGTTATTTGTGTGATTTTCTAGTATATTGTTACGCAATACCAACAGACTCGGCAGGAGAGGAAAGATCAAATAGCGCCACATGTTAAGGTGATCAATCATCCTCAGGGTAAGACACGCCTTTTAGAGCTGCTTGCTGACTATAGAAATATTGTAGCCTTGCCAGGGGAAACGCTAGGTCAGACAGATTTAACATCCCATCATATAGCGTTAAAGGAGGAAACAAATCCTATCTATGTACCAGCTTACAGACTACCTCATAGCCAGCGCGCTGTAGTTCAAGATATGGTGCAGGATATGTTGGATGAGAATGTCATTAAACATTCAAAGTCCCCCTTTAATACCCCATTATTCCTTGTCCCCAAAAAGGATGGTGGATGGCGCCCTGTTATAGATTTCAGGCGCGTCAATGAACAAACGATCCCAGATAGGTACCCTATGCCTGTCATGAGTGACATATTGCAATCCTTAGGTAAGGATAATGCAGTATTGGCAGATACCACTCAATGAGAAATCACGAGAGGTCACGGCGTTTAGCACGCCCCTGGGCAACTTTGAATTCCTCCGGATGCCATTTGGTCTCAGAAATACCCCACTAACATTTCAAAGAATGATCAACACCCTGTTGCCGGATTGATTGGTACCACAGTCTGCGCTTATTTGGATGATCTCATAGTAGTCAGTAAGGACGTTGATTCCCATCTGATTAGACTGCGTGAAGTGTTGGAAAAACTTTCCACAGCAGGCCTTAAAATTTTACTCTCGAAGTGTGAGTTTCTAAAATCAAGAATCCATTTCCTTGGTCATGTAGTTGACGGTGAGGGCATCCACACAGTAGATGATAAAGTCAACTCTGTATCTCAGTTCCCGCGTCCTACTTCAGTTGATCATGTGCGTAGTTTTCTTGGCTTATCTGGATATTATCGTTCTTTTTTCAAGAACTATGCAACGTTAGCATTGCCCCAAACAAGGTTGCTCAAGAAAGATGTAATGTTTATATGGGATGCGGAACACGAAAATAGTTTTGCGGCATTGAAGATAGCCTTCCCTGACTACACTCAACCTTTCACTCTCTCTACTGACGCTTCTGGTCTTGGAATCGGAGCCGTGCTCATGCAAGAGGATACGCGTAGAAAGTTTAGAGTGATAGCTTTTGCAAGTCGCAACCTTATTGATGCTGAAACACGTTATTCGGTAACGCATTTAGAAACGTTAGCCGTTGTGTGGGCACTTAAGAAATTTAATGACATTATCTTTGGATATAATATAACTGTTTTTACAGATCATGCGGCAGTAATTGAGCTGTTCCATGGCAGAAACTTATCAGGCAGATTAGCACGCTGGTATCTGACAATTCAAGAGTTTGACCCCGAGTTTAGATATTTACCTTGGAGGGCGAATGTTGTCGCCGACGCTCTGTCAAGAAATTTAGCACCAGTAATGCCTGTATCAACCTTCACTCTTTCGCAACTGGAAAATGAGCAACGACGCGACCCATAACATACTCCATAGGTCGAAAAAGACGCCAGAAGGTAATGTTTCTCAAATAGTCGTACCTGACACGTTGTGCAAAGCGATTATGACATTGTTCCATGATGTCCCACAGGCAGGTCATCAGGGTCGTGACAAATGCTTAGTGGAATTACGAAAGAAGTATTTCTGGAACACTATGAAGAAAGACATAGAATTACACATGGCTAAATGTTTGGCATGTGCTCAACATAAAGGTTCTACAGGATCACCAGCCCCAATTCTACAATATCCTACACCAGACCGTCCGTTTGACACAGTCGCTATTGACTTGTTACAACTCCCGGGGAGTCATCGGGGATCAGCGTACGTCTTAGTGTGTGTGGATCATTTTTCCAGGTTCGTGGTCTTGGTCCCACTAAAAGTTAAAACGGCCAATGCTGTGGCCCATGCATTATTGATGAATCTTATATGTCCATATACTACGCCTAAAGTTCTGCTCTCTGACAATGGGACAGAATTCAAGAATCAGCTAGTAGCGCATATATGTGCTCAATTTGGAATTAAACAAAGTTTTGTGACAGCTTATCATCCACAGGCTAATGGCCTTGTTGAGAGAACCAATCGCAAGATCCTGGAGATACTGCGCCCGATTGTCAGTGATTTGCAATACACATGGGAAGATTGGTTACCGCATGTTGCAGCGTCTATCAGTGGGTCGATTAATAGCTCTACGGGCAAATCACCCAACTACATTGTCTATGGTACAGATAAACGTCTACCTTGCGACATCCTTACAGATGCACCTACCTGGTTTATAATATGGATGATTTGGCGGCAAAACAAATTCGTGTCTTTACGGATATTCATACCCAAGTCCGATCACATTTAGCGGCGTCACGCGCCGAAATCATAATCAAGCAACATAAACATGCTAAACCTGTCGTGTTAAACGTAGGGGACGCTGTTATGGTAAGAGAACCTGAAAGGAACTCCAAGCTTTCAGCTAAATTTTCAGATCCATTTTGCATTATTGCCAAAGAAACAGGCAACAAATTTAAAATTTGGAAGCCTAATGTACAGATTGCAGATGTCGTGCATGCGGATCGTCTTAAAAAGACCCATGAGGATTTATTGCCTACAGTTGATGAGGATGTGATAGACACCTCTTTACAGACTGTACAGAAGCACAGTGTTCCCAATGACTATTGTATGAAACTTCGTTCCGCAAGTAGATGTTAAACCTTGCGTAATCTCTTACAGAATGGCTTGAAACATCACTGTGTTGCTTCTACTGTGTTGTTGCACCGTTGTGTTGACAGACATGTCCACGTCCGTCCTCAAGCCTGGTGCGCTAGTTGCACCTCTTGGACGCGTTCTCATAGTTGAGGACGTGGTGAACATCAAGCATGAGCTCCATGGACTGCTCCAGCTTCCGCGTCAGATGGACAACGTCGACGCCCAACTACAATCAGCATTGGACATCCTTCATGGTCTCTGTGCAGCTACTAATGAATCGACTATAGTTTCACAAACTATTGACCTTCTACACTTTCGTCTCCAGAACTTTCGCAAGCTTCTCGTCGATGTTGGCGAGAAATTACCAGCGTCTGAATTGGATCTTGCTAAAGAAATGCATTCTCAGACACGACGAAAAAGGGGTCTATTTTATTTTGTGGGTCTTATCCAAAGCATTTTGCTTGGCACGGCAACGGCAGATGATGTAGCTAAATTGGGGGACCGAATGAACATTGTCGTTCAAGCTGTATCTCAGCAGAATCGTGTTGTTTCTCAAACCTTTCATGCGATTACTGCTTTAGAATCAAAGGTTAATGCAATAATATCGGAGTCTAACCAAGTATCGAGGATTGTTAGTAGGTTGCAGAAATCAATCCCGACATTAGAATGGGCTCCTTTATTTCACAGAATATTTGCATGTTGCGGAAATTTCAGTTCAAAAGATTTTAACCTGTAAAAATTAACTAATTGACAGCATTGTAGATGCAGGGATAGGACGTGTGGACGCAAAGCTTCTGCCTGTGCAGACGCTTCTTGACGCTTAACAGATAGCCAAGTTGCAGTATCACTTAACTCCTATTTTTAATGACAATGAAGTTGCATATTATTACCCGGTGTTGGAGTCAACCCTCACGCACAATGCTATCCTCATCCACATTCCTATGCGAGGGCAACATCAGTTTAATGCATGGCATTTAGAACCCTTCCCCTGGTTTGTTAACGACACACTGTATACTCTGGATAGGCCTAAAGAACTTTTCCTAATAGATGAAGATTATTCTGTATTGGCAATAGAGGATCCTAAGGTACTGTCACGGTGCAAGTCGTCATATCTACACCTACACGTATGTCCAGCCTCCATGTTCGCGTTTATTCCTGCTGCAGAGGGAATATGTGAATTGGCAGTCATACAAACCAATGTGCGCACAGCACTTGCGCAATGCAGCTATAGGCCAGTTAGTCTTAAAACTGTGTTTCACGCTCATCTTCACAATGTGAAGTACTTGTTCTTTCCGAATACTACTACTGTTATTTTAAAATGCCATGATGGTGTTAAGCAGCTAGTTGTGAAAGGGCATTACAAGGCTCCGGATTACTGTGAAATCACTTGTGGTACATTACGGAACTTGCCTACTCATCAGCACTTTACCTTAAATATAAAACTCAAGTCTGCTTTAATTCCACTTCCTGTCATGAATTTCACTATAAAAGATATTCAAATTGTTTCAGAGAAATTAAAAGTCATAGCATTCTTGAAAGAGACACAATTTGCTGATTTGAGTAATAATTTGCCATTTTATCTATCACGGGAATTTGCTATAACAAGCCTCACAATTCCCTCAATTATGTTAATTTTGGCAATCATGTTTCTAATCTGTTATTATAAGTCAGTGTCATCCAAGATTAGGATTGACAATAGGAAACATTGATATTTGGTTAGTGAATCTACCACATTTAGGACATATTCTAAATAAAAATAATGTAAGGAACTATATTATACATATCTGAGACTCCATATGTGGGTAAAACACCCTATAAACTGGAGGAGTGAATGCTTGGGACGCGGGTTCATATTCCCATGGTTCACGACTTACGGAGACTAGGATTGGCAATGCTGACTGTAGCAAGTGGAAGTGTGGGAGGATGTACATATGTAATGGATTGGCAGACAAGGCACAGTCAAGAAGAAATGGAAACATCCCTTTCTTCTGTAATTCATTTTGAAAAAAAGTAAACAAATTAGAAATCATCCACATTGCATTTGCATCCTTACCTCTTTGTAGTTTGAGCAATAATTAGAAATTTACATAAAATAAAGTTTAAATTTTCAGTGGTAAGATGAAAGAAAATTAGTAGGTCAACTGGGTTGAAATATGAAATTTCATTGATGACAACTGCAGGCACTGTATTTAATGTCACTGTCTAGATTATGATAAACTATTCTCAGTATGTGTATATTAAGACATATAATTTTTCATACTCGACTTACGTAGTGAAGAGTTTTGTGACTCGTGAACATTACTTTTGTGTCAATGCGACTAATTTTCAGTCATCCCCACTTACGCTTCAGTCAGATCTTATGTTCATATTTGCATCTCTGTTGAGTGTTGTGCAAATTAGTGACCCAGATTAAGTTTTAGCATCACCAGCTCTCACCCTCCATTGTTCATTTCTTCACTGCAAGGGGATATACCGCCTATCAAAAATGAGGACCAACACCTAAGGAAACACATGAGTAGCTACAGAATGTCAATTTTTATCATCATTTTTAAACCAGCCTGCGAAATATCCAAGGGGAAAATAAAGGAAAAATTAAGGTGAAACAATCATACTTGGTGAACCAAAATGAATGATAAATTTAAAAGGATTTTGTGAGAGGAGCAAAATGGGAAAGGGATATTTTTCAGAGACTTGCTTGAGTGAGAGCAAACCACCTCCACCCTCCAGGATGTTGCAATATCCAAAAAATCAAGAATAATGAAGAGACATTAGCGAGACAAGTGACATTCCACCCACATCGTAGCTTTCCACCACGGTTGAGCCACACGAATTATAGTTAATGAATTAGTCCTTCTTTATAGATAATAATGTGATGTGTTGTAGAACCGAGTGATTTATAATACGTCCACTAGAGTAGCCACAGTTTATTGAGTAGATTACCTTGTCCTTGGCTTTCCATACGATATTTTGTTATGTTTTCACGTGACTGTTGTAGAAAATCACACCCCAGGAGAAACTTGACCTTTCATTGCACACGAGATATAGCGATGGAGAGAACTACCATTTCAGCCTCACACTATAGAACAACGTTGGCGTGGCAAACAACCTCGTTTTAAGTACAGACACATTATTTTAATAAGAACAGTATATTATAGGTCAGAATCAGATTAAAAAACTCTTCGTCACTTCATGAAACAAGAGATAGTTATAAAAAGAGGAAACGAGGTGAAAAGAACACGGTCGTTTATATTGTACGTGAAGTAATCAAGCAATAAATCAAATGCAATTTGATATCCAATATTAAGTCTCTTTTATGCAACGCGTTGGACACTTTTACCCGTCTGATATTCTTTGTTGTTCCATTAATCGATATAAAAGCAGAGAGAGAGAGAGAGTTGTTG
Organism: Homarus gammarus; assembly: GCA_958450375.1. Lineage (NCBI taxonomy): Eukaryota > Metazoa > Arthropoda > Malacostraca > Decapoda > Nephropidae > Homarus > Homarus gammarus. The sequence continues at coordinate 103,955 of CAUDMG010002256.1, read as the reverse complement.
TTAAAATGTTAATATTGACCTTCAACAACTTAGGTCTTTAAGCGTGTAACAGCGTTAGTAATTGCACTAGTCCATCAACAATTAGATATTATAAGTAGAACTCCTTATGTTAAGAGAGAGATGATATATCTCACTCTTGGAATTCAGTGTGAAAATAATTTCCCATGACTGTCTCTGTGAAATATGTAACTATGGGTAAAATGATGACTCCAACCACCGAAGTGCTTACCCTTAGGGTAGATACTTATTGAGAATTATTTTAAAATGTTGTCGGGACTATTTTTCTTTTTAACACGCACGCACGCACACACACACGTACGTCACTAAAGAAACAGGCCATCGACAGGCGACCTATAGAAGCCAATTTCTCAGTAAGACGTGTTGTCGGGTTAACCTTTAATTGTTTCTAAATTTTGTGGAGTAAAAGAAGATTCTAATAGTTTGACAATTGCCTAATTGTGATATTAACTAATTTAGGGGAAGGATTTTTATTTGTCTCACTAATATAAAGGGGAACTTTCCTATTTTGAGGTATTAAATAGATTTTTACCCTTACAATATCACTTTATAATTGATGTTTTGTAAAGTCTAGTATTTTGATTTGGGTTGTAATATTTCACTGATATGAGTTAAAAATGCTTCTCTTGGTCGGGTTCCGAGTGTTTGGAGCTTCAAGGGGCTTCGAATTTATGTCTCTGAACTTATCTAAAGTTTAAACCACAGCGAAGAGTGGGCCGAGGGAGATTTATTCTGGTACTTTGCTTACCGGTGTGGTGCCTGAGTCCTCCGCCTTGAGCGCTGTCCGTGTTGCTGAGTAGTCGTGGCCGTGGCCCAGGGTATGTGGTCATGGTGTCTTGGATGATTGTTCCAGACACGTTCATTGGTTCCGAGCCAAGTATCAGACCTTTCCCCTTTATTAAATAAATTACTGTAAAATCACTAATGCATTTCACTATATTGTATTTCACTATTTAAACTATGTGTCTTGGTACTGAGGGACTTAGTTATGTAAGGTATTTGGGGTTTCATTAATATAGGTAAATAAATTTTCGGTGTACTGTAGGTACATCCTGGCCACTGGTGAAATGAGATCAATGTTATGATTGATACATGTATTTGAATCGGTATCATTAGTATTGGGAAGTATTCCACTTTATTATTCCCTGGTTTTGAAATTTCAGTTACTATTTTTATTATATTTGGAAGTTTATGGTTGAACGTTTTGTTATTGGTATTATAATTATGGCAACTATATCAAAATATTTAATATGAATACATAAATTACCACCTTAACTTTATTTAGACCAAATTCTACCTGCGGAAATCTTCTTGGTTATAAATTTCAAATTTTAGAAAACACATCATCCTCTAATATGTCACGATAATATCACACGATTTTAAACAAGTGATTGTAATTAATTATAATCAGAGAAAAAAAGTAATTGATCATCAAAATTATTTTTATTTTAAATAAAATAATAAAAAAAAAGAAGAATATTTTTACACTATTTTGTGTATTCTTTATCACTATTTACCATCTTTTTTTTTAATAACATACAGATAGATAGACAAAGTCACAACACATTTACCTTTTGTCATTCTTTATGTTCATGTATGACTTTTTTGTATTCATCCTGCATCATTACCTCACTAAATTGGGTGTATTTAAGTGGTTACTATGGCTTTACTATTGCTTTTTTTTAACATACACTACCAGTTGGCCCCAGAGCCATATCACCCAGTGAGAACTATAAGATAGCTAAATTTACTGTGTGAATTTACTCATTTTGTCATCGTTTGTGTTCATGTATGACTTAGAAGATATTACATACATGCTCAGTTTGCATTATTCACCATTATTATATACCTCAATGAATTATATGTATTTAAGTGGTAACTATAAACTTTACTTACGTTTTTGCCTTCTATAAGTTCTACTATATGACCTATACTTTATGAACAAGATGTAATACTATATATATATATATATATATATATATATATATATATATATATATATATATATATATATATACATACATATATATATATATACATATATATTTATGCAAGTAAATCACTGTAGGTGCGCGTGATCTAGGTATACAGTATGCTGATAACCACAAGGAAAGAAGAAAACACGAAGTTCCCAAGCGCTTTCGTGTAATTCACATCTTCAGGGGTGAGTACAGACTAGAGAGAGTAATACAAATCAAGGTGTATATATACAGAGGAGGGTGAGACCAGGTCCACAATGGTCAGGTATTAGGTAATATATATATATATATATATATATATATATATATATATATATATATATATATATATATATACTTATATTTACATATATATATATATATATACTTATATTTACATATATATATATATACTTATATTTACATATATATATATATACTTATATTTACATATATATATATATATATATATATATATATATATATATATATATATATATATATATATATATATATAGCTATATTATGTTTAAAAGATAATGGCTTTAAACATTCTACAAAGAAAAAGGCCTGAATGATTCTATAAAAGATGAAATGTGAATAATTGGGTAAAAAATAACAAATAAAAAAATCTATATAATAATGAAATCATTTAAAAAAAAACTATTTTGATGTTCATTAAAAAATCGTATTTTTTCCAATCCTGCACGATATACATTATTTCCATTTATGTCTATAAAAAATAAATAACACCCATGAATAACGACTCCCACTAATGTGATAAGGGTTCGAGCCTCGGCCCGGACACGTGAGAAGGGTGTTATCCAGTGTGACCCTCACTACCAAACACCACAGGTTTACCGGTCCCCGGTTTCCTCCTGTACTAACACTGGATAGACTGTCCAAACGGCTAGTAAAGCTGATAAGTGGTGAATATGATAACAACAAATAACAACAAAAGAGGGAGGGGAGGAAAACAAGAGAAGAGAAGGAGAGGCATGAAGCAAACAAAAAGTAAGAGGAAAGGAAAAGGGATAGAAAAAAATAACAGCAGAGGATTAAAAATAACAGCCACGGTCAGAGACAGCGTCGTTCATTCCGCGACCAGCAATGTGGCAACAGCGAGGAAGTGTTACAATATACAGCAATCACAGGTGCTCTCATCTCTCTCCCTCTGTATAAGAAGATTCTCATCGAATAATCCAGTTAAATCGTTGAAGCTATAAATAATCGTTGTTTTGTTTGCAGAATCTATTTCAGTCTTTGATACTTTGCAAGCTACTGAATGCTAATTTTGTTTTGCATCACCTTTAAAATACGTAAGAGGATTTATTTATTTTGTGCTATAACAAGCTACGCTGATAGGAAAACAAATGAAGACGTACTAACATTTGAAAACATTAAAGGAAATAATTGAAATATCTAGAAAAGAAGACCGAGATATTTTGGTGGTATAATAAGGGATGGGGGGATGATACCAGAAATATTAATGGGCAGAGTAAGGGGTAGGAGGGCCAGGGGAAGGAAGAGACCGGGATTGACGAATGATATTAAAAATTGGGTCCCCAGAGAGATACAAAACCTTGGAAGTTTCGTAAAAACAGCCCGACAGCTTTTAGAGTGGAGATCTGTGGTCGCCAACCCTCAGATGTAGATGGTTTTCTGATTGATTGATAACAAGCAAAACACATACGTCCTATTTTTTTTATAAACTGAAAACAAACATGTTTTTACATAAGTAGGTTCACTAATACTGTTAGAATTGGAATTTAAGGAATTAGAATTCTGTCTTGTATTTGCATATATAAACTCTTACACGAGTATTGTTTCTGACTTGAGACCTGAACCTCGGCGAGGTAGGTTCTCCCGGCTCCCCGCTCCTTCCCCCCGAGGTACCGCGTGACCATGATCATGATCACCCTAGCCCAGGCGAAGGTTGTGAGACTGATTCCGGTCGAGCACCCTTCGCGCAAGAAACTCAATCTTCTTGTTATAAAAGATTTTTTTGACCACATCGGACTAAAGGGGGTGACAGGGGTCGTCCGGAGTAGCGGCGGTACCCTTGTCATCACCTTCGAGGAATGGGGGCAGGCCCACAAATTACCCTACCGAACGATTATCAATGGAGTCGACGTCATGTTTGACGCCTTACTTCAGGATAACTTAGTTTTGGGAGTCATTTCCCACTCTGAAATTGAGTATCTCGAAAGAGACGAACTTGCCGAGCTGATTGGAGATCAGCTCTCAGTACTTAGGAAGCTGACCAGCACAACTGCCCTGGTTGGTTTTCCTAAGAAACTTCCTAGCTCCGTTATACTGGGTTGGGAGAAAATCCCAGTAAAACCTCAACAGCAAAAACCCACTCGCTGCTACAATTGCCAGAAATATGGCCATCTGGCGAGGAAGTGTCATGCTCGCGAGGTGTGCTCTAGCTGCGGGGCACCCGGCCACACCGACGCTGACTGCCAGGCGGCCGTTAAGAAGTGCGCGGCTTGTGGTGGCCCTCACTCCTCCTCCGACCGGCTTTGTCCCAAGTGGAGGGAGGAGTGCAGGGTGGCCAGGCTGCGGGCGAAAGAAAAATTGACTTACAGGGAGGCTCTCCTTGTAGTCAAGAATCAAGAAAAGAACAAACAAGACAAAAACAACCACGACATGAACAACCGAGAACCCGATATCCCTACAGAAGACCAGAAAGAAGAAGATCAAAAAGAAGAAGATCAAAAAGAAGACGAAGAACAAGATCAAAAAGAAGACGAAGAACAAGAAGAAGAATGGAAAGTAAAAACTAAAAGAAGAACAAAGAAAAAAAAGAAGTCCAACCAATCAGCTTCGGCCGAAATAGCCTAACGGCGAAGAGGCCAGAAATCCCAAACAACTTGAACTATTGTTTCTTGTGGATCCTATGAAAGAGGCTGACGGCAAGTCCAATGTCCAGTGCGAGACGAATTAACATTGACATTTTATTTTGATATGAAGAAGTGTTTATATATATATATATATATATATATATATATATATATATATATATATATATATATATATATATATATATATATATATTATGAAAATCCACAATGAAAACGTGGATAAGATAAATCTTGATAAAATCACACGGGAAAATGGAAACAACGGAGTACCTTAGCTTTCGTCTTTATTCAAGACATCTTCAGAGGCCTCTGAAGATGTCTTGAATAAAGACGAAAGCTAAGGTACTCCGTTGTTTCCATTTTCCCGTGTGATTTTATCAAGATATATATATATATATATATATATATATATATATATATATATATATATATATATATATATATATATATATATATTGTATAGTAGCTAAAACAACTATCTGTGCAGGTGGGGGGTCGATATGCTCCGAAATTTTACGTGTGACTAGTGACAGCCTTCATATACCAAAATTTATCGTCCATGGTCTCATGTTGTTTCCCACAAAGTATGCACAGATAGTTGTTTTAGCTACTGTACTTGCATGTTTTTAGTTATCATTTAATAAATCCCTCTTCACTGAATTTAGTTGTCTTCTAGAACGAATGTAAAATAGAGATTTGGGCATTTAATTAAATTTAATTAACCAGTTTCTATCTCAGTCTTAATTCAAATGTATTTTTATTCTAATGGTGATGGATTACGTTTCAGGAAATATATTAGTTTATTATTCTCAATATTATTTAACCTTAAGAAACATTGGCTGCCTAGAATTATATTCACTCCATTTTATCCTCAAATTATTTTATATCTTATTATTTTCTCTTGTTTGATTTTGCATTCTGCAAATTTACATCAAATATGCAAATTGTAATTCCTTGTACTCTCTAATGAACTATTTATTCCACATGTGTTCATATTTACATGGGTTATATTGTCAGATGTACTCTACTTACGAGAGTAATGTCTGGACTGCGGATTTAGCACATTTCACCTCAGCCATCTCATGGCGTAGAGCTTGTGTTGTAATTGATTGTTCTGTCTACCGGCAGTTTGTCTTTAGATTTCACCAGTTTGATGAAGCCTAAACATATCTATGGAATGTCAGCTTAAAGTGATTTATACGAACTTTAGTAATCTTATTGGTTCGGGATCAACAGTTTTTCATGTTAAATAATTAAGGAATTAGAATGTACAATAAACATATGAAAATATTATGTAGAATACTTTCTTACTCAGTAGGAATAATCCCGCTAACATAAATAACAACGCATATGAAATTCTGGGTAATTTAGAGTAAATGAACAGAATAATACCGGCCATATTATTAAAAGTTCTTGATTAACAGTTCTACATGAAATTTCTTGGGCCGTCAATTGTTGATACAACAGCCTCAGAGGTCATGGTTCTGCTCAGATCGGAAGTTACAGCCCACTACTGTGGCGAGGGCAGGAAATTGGGGGTTCCTTCTAATTTCTTCGCCCTGATGCAATTTCTGTCAGCTTCCCCTTTGGTTGGTTTTACCTGCAAACAGTGGCGTGTAAAATTGATTTCAAAGAGTTTTTCGTGAGTGAAACTATTTTAATAGACACATTCACAAAAAAGTTTTAAACTTTAAACATTATCATGTATACCTTATATTTTATGGAGTTGGTACGATGCAAAATATGTAAAACATTTCTTTTCACTGGATGTTATATTAAACATGAAATATATCAGAATAATATCCACGTCATTGTGGGTCCTATAAACATTCTTTGTGTAAAATGTGAAAAAAAGCCTAAGAGGTTTAACTGATTAATTGATTAAATAAAATTAGCTTTTGTATATAATGTCAATAATTAGATTGCATTTGAGTAGCTTTCGTGTATTTGTTATAAAAAATAACTTGGTCCATTGTGTCATAGCAAGTGATGCTGGTATTATGTGCTCTCTCTCTCTCTCTCTCTCTCTCTCTCTCTCTCTCTCTCTCTCTCTCTCTCTCTCTCTCTCTCTCTCTCTCTCTCTCTCTTATTCTTCTTTTACTGAGAGTAAGACTATCTCAAATGTGCCTATACAACCTCTCACTGAAATTCCCAAAGAGCTTATTGCATAAACAAGGGTCCAATTTGATGATAGAATGGTCACGTACAATAATACTTATGCATGGAGTTGTCCTTATGTCGTTTGGAAAATCGTTGTCAAAGTGAAAAATTTCATTCCTATTACGACTACGACCAAAAGCAATGAAATGTATATCATGTTAACAAACAGCAGAGGTTACTTGAGAGCCAATATATCCTGCCTAGTCGAACACTGGTTAACATATCTCTAAATCTAGGACAGGATGATGACGGTTAATCATGGATGAGCTTCGTAAAGTTAGGTAAATTAAGGTTAAATGAAGCAGACTTGGGTTCAGTCAGTAATGATTCAATAAATTAAGATTCAATTACGCAAGTTACGTTAGTTAAGATGTCTTTAATAATGGACTAGTTAATTAAGGCTCGTCTGGTAATGCTAGCGTAAGGTTATGGAAGGTATGGTTATCTTCAACGTCTGTCTGTTTGTGTAATTTTTCTTCGCTTTCTCAGAGACTAAATATCCTTTTAACTCAACAGTCAACTCTATTTCCCTGGGCCATCAGAAAAAGGCCCACCCATCTATTTCAAACCTATCTTAAAGCTAAGTTCTGATATTCTATACCTTCAGTCTTAGCTGAAATATTTCCATACGTGGTTAATTCTAAGCTAACATTCAGGCGCGTTTCCTGTATATTATTTTCTTTATTTTCATTGGTCAGTCTTGCAAATACTGGTTAATGGAAGTGCTATCATTTTTTTTTTTACCATTCACCGCCAAATTTGCATAGAAAGTTATCGCGTGAGAACTGCTAACGCCACTACAAATTGTGTCACAATTACAGTTGTCAAGACTGTGACAGGTAAAATGTGGCGAACAAAGTACCATAAACTGCATAAGTGATGCGCCTATTAAAGTAGGTTATCACTATACCCACAGGTCCGGCTCCCGCTATCCCAGGGGTAAAGATCCATTTAAATCATAAATCCTAACCTGGCCAAAAATACCTAAACTTAATCTCAAATAATGATCGTAAGTCAGCTACACGAGCGCTAATGTGTTATCATACGGTATATGAACCTATTTCATGCGTTTATACAGGAATGAGTAGGTTTTGGCACAAACGATATAATTTGATCCACTAATATTTGTCTCCTAAAACAGTAGTGGTTCATGTCTCCCTGTTTGTGGACGACAGACGGGTCTTTAGTAAGATACTGGATTTTCAACTGCTAGGTGTTCGTTACTTTACACACACACACGCACACACACACACACACACACACACGTGTGAAGAAGCAATATTCTGCCACAAAGAAAGTCTTGTCAAAACGTTTTAAAACTACAGAAAAGTAAGCTCTCTCCACTATGTGAATGAATAAATAAATGAAACACTGGAAATGTATTTGGCGATTTGATAATTAAAGCAATCAAACCATTAATATTAAATGAGCTCTGTTGTAAACATGAAACATGTCGGGCATACAACAGTAAATATTGACTTGTAATTAACATGCTGTTTTTTGGTCTAAGGTAAATAATTGCACTGAATTGCACTGGGGGTTTGTTGAGCCTTATATTATGCAAGTTGATTGTAATACTCTAGTCTAGCAAATATAACTATAATATTTATGAATAACCTGGGGTAAGAGTCATGGAAGAATGCACCTGTAGGAGAATTAGTCTGGTGTAATATGAATCCAAGTAGGGTAGTAAAGGTTTTAACTCATTATTCCATTTTTACCAGTACTGTACTTAAATATCGGATACAGAGATCGAGGGGGTGCAGATCTTACCTATAGTCCTGGGGTTCTCTAAGCGCTCAGGACATCTCTAGTTCACCCACCTGCGAATGGATATTTAACTTAATAGTTGGATAAATTAATGGCTGTCGATTGCAGTGTCTGTTAACTTTCCTGTGTACCGAAAGATAGTGTACAGTGGGATGTGTCCATACAGCCCTTCAAGGTCATCAGGCCTATGGTACCCACTGTCAATGGTGTGCACATAATTTTATTTTGTGAGTTTACCATGACTAATAATATACTTAAAACCTTAAATTTCCGCCGAAAGCGTAAAAATAATTGTTCTGATAACGTGAAATTTTTACACGAAAATGATGACCACGAACTAATCACTAGTTAATTACGGTAAACTCAAGGAATATAAACCTCCCTCGTATGATCAACATAATCTATTAGACCAAGGAAGGTTGCGCTGGTCTAACAAAACGAACCCAGAAATTGATAGGTGAAACTCGAGTAATATTTCAATATCTCCTTTAGGAGCTTTTATGTTAATATTCTGTATACCATAATAATTCAATGCATAATATAAAAGATTTATTTCAAACGTGTTAAATATGGAAGAAGAATATTATTATATAAGACTATTACTCCGGTAATGGAATTCATTGATTGAAAAGCTGTAAAGGTAAATTGCTTTTCCCATTGACTTATAATGACAGAAAAATTCCACTGTTGAAAATGAATATAAAAGAAAAAACCCACTTTTACAACTAGGTCGGATCTTAATTAAACTTACTTGGCAGGTGGTCGTCAGTCTTGCAGAAATAATCTTATCGTCGCTTTTAATTAATGAATAGAATTACTTTTCCCCCCCAAAAAACCGTTCATTTTGGTTTTATCTTGGCCCTTATTTTTCATATGCGTATTCTTGAAGATGTTAACATCTCCTTAAATTTTCCATGCTTTGGGTGTAATGGTCGTCATTTTTAGTACTGTTGTTTTAGTCCAGTAGTAGTAGTAGTAGTGATATCATTATTATTATTATTAGTAGTAGTAGTATTAATAGTATCAGTACTGTAGTAGCAGCTTCCCTCCTCTGGTGTTCACAACATCGGGCGGGATGGAACCTATTTATCGGGCACAGTGCTTCTACGCCAGACTGGCTGAGATATTATTAGAACAGACGCATCAACCCAGAGGTTACGTCGAGGCCTGGTTGAGGTGTCGGCTTTCATTCTCTTTGCTCAGGTCTGCTCTGCAGTGTCTCAGGGGAACAAGATCTTCAGCCCCTAAACCAACCATAGTTGCAGTCAATGATTATTAGGCAACAGTCACGGAATTCCGCATAGATTTGGAGCCTAACTAACTCGGCTACGGTAGAGAAGGTATAGCTGTAAGGGGAGGCTGGAGACCATAATAATACAAAGTAGGATAACTAGGTAATAAATGTGTGGAGAAGGTATGGCTATAAGTGGGGGTTGAAAGCCGTAAAAAAGTAATAGTAGTAGTGGCAGTGGTAATAGTAGTAGGGAGGAGCTGGCCCTTCAGGCCGGGATGCAACTGTTGGTGAGTCATCCTCATCACTAACAAGTTTGGTGCCGTAGCAAGTGATCTCTGCAATTCCATCACCGCCCTTGCAAGAAAGCTAGCAACCTCGTGCTGCCACCACTTCCATGCTCTGACGGCCTGCCGCCTCATTCCCCTGGATAAACATCCAGGATGTAGGCCTATAGGAGTGGGGGAAGTGCTGAGGCGCATCATTGGAAAATGCATAATGGAGGTGGTAAATGATTATGTCAGGGCAACTGCAGGGAACCTGCAAGTATGTGCTGGCCACCAGGCTGGAGGGGAAGCGGCCATTCACACCATGAGAAAGGTATTTGAGCAGCGTGGCTGTGAGGCAGTACTTCTGGTCGGCGCTTCCAACGCATTCAAAAGACTCAACCGCAAGGATACACTGCACATCATGAAGATCAAGCATCCAAGCCTTGCAATGTATGGTGAAAACTCCTATAGGAACCCATCAGACCTCTTTATAACAAGCATCAAGGCTCTAAGAGGAGATACCACCATACAGTCAACTGAGGGAACAACGCAGGGGAACCCTGTCGCCATGGCAATGTACGCACTTGGCCTGTCTGTGCTCCAACATACAATAAAATATGAAACAACCGAGGTCAAGCAAGTGGGATACGCTGATGACCTAACAGGAGCATGAAAAGTGGAGGACATCAAAAGGTGGTGGGACCTGGTAGCATCGCGAGGTCCACAAATACCTGTAGGGTACCATCCAAACACCAGCAAGTCCTTCCTCATTGTGAAGCCAGAGCTTTATGAACGGGCAATGGAGGTGTTCGGTGGACGTGAGGTCAAAATAACAAAGGATGGCCAAAGACACCAAGGTGCGGTAGTTGGCACGAAGGACTTCAAGACCGAGTACGTAACGGGAAAGGTGAATGAGTGGGTTAAGGAAATTCAAGCTCTGTCTGATATTGCTAAAACAAAGCCACATGCGGCATTCACCCATGGAGTCAAGCATCGCTGGAATTACCTGATGCGCTCTATCCCTGATGTCGAACCCCTCCTCCTCCCTCTGGAAGAAGCCGTCAATGTCGCTTTTATCCCAACACTAGTGAAAAACCCTTAATTAACCCCAGGAGAAAGGTCACTCCTTGCACTACCACCGAGACTAGGGGGAATGAGATTGACTAATCAAGTGGAGCTTCCCCGTACAGAACATCAGAACTCTGTCAAGCTCACGGCAGCTCTCACTGAGCACATAATACATCAGAATGTAGCAAGTCAGGTGGAGACCAACGAATTAAACAAAATTCGACGGTCCATTACGACAAAGCGGCAGCACACCCAAAGTGATAAACTGCAACAACTGTTGCAACAAGTACCAGAGAATGTGAAAATAAAAGTAGCTATAGAGCAGAAGGTGGGCGCCTCAAACTGGTTAACAATGTTACCGATAAAGGCAAAATGCTTCATCCTTAATAAGCAAGAATTCACAGATGCCATTGTTCTAAGGTACGGTAGGCTAAAGAAAGTTTGCCCTCCCAATGCGTGTGCGGCTCATCTTATGACATTGACCACGTCATGGTGTGCAAGAAAGGGGGCTTCGTATGCATAAGACATGACGAAGTAAGGGATCTTAACAGCAAATCTACTGAGGAAAATCTGCCACGACGTCATGGTGGAACCGCTCCTCCTTCCATTTGACGCTGAGAACCTCCGTCACAGGACTTCAAACACATCCAACGAAGCCCGTGTGGACGTCAGTGGCCGAGGATTCTAGACGCGGAGACAGCGAGCCTTTTTTGACAAAAGGATTTTTTATCCCATGGCTTCATGTCACCGCAACCTAGCTCTCGATGCCTCACACAGGAGGAACGAGAACGACAAGATTAGGGCATATGGGGAAAGACTTCAGAACGTTGATTAAGGCAGCTTCACTCCTCTGGTGTTCACAACCTCTGGCGGGACGTGACCAAGTGCAAGACGCTTGTACGCCAGACTCGCGGAGGTGTTATCTGAACGGAAGCAGCAGCCCAGAAGTTATGTTACAGCCTGGTTGACATGTCGACTGTCCTTCTCTCTGCTTAGGTCTGCATTGCTTTGCCTGAGGGGAGCGAGATCTTCGGACCCAAAGCCGACAACGGCCGCAGACATTGACTATGAGGCAACAGTCACTGAATGCCGCATAGATCTGCAACTCAACTAACTCGAACATAGCTAGGGTAGCTACTTTTGGATTAGGATATTTAATTTTAATGTAATAAAATGGCGGCGAAGGTGTGGCTATTGGGGGAGGCAGGAAGCCACAATTACAAATAAACAAAAATAGTGATAATAATAATAGTAGTAGTAGCAGTTATCGGGGTAGAATTCCGGCAAGTCTAAAAACCCTTTACCTTATGAAAATAAGCTGTTCCAGGTCATCTCTCAGATTAAATCAATTATATAGGTAATAAAATTCTTCGAAAAAGTCTTACATCACGGTAAACAAAGAACTGACATCTTTCTACACCCTACTCACTTTGGACCGGCCGATGAGAAATGACTAAACAGATACCGGGCAGAGTAAAAAAAAGCCTTAAATTATAATTCTATTGAACAAAAATCACTTACTCCTAGTTTAAACCTTATATAATTTATATCTGTATTAATATTTCGTGTTTTCGTATTGTTTATTTATTCATTATTCCTTTTAGGGCCTGATGATTAAATAAGGGCTTTCTTCCGTAATCTAAATACATAAGTTAATTAACGACTTTGGACTGCTTATTTATGCACACACACAATAACACACACACACACACACACACACACACACACACACGCACGCACACTTTTTTCATTTTAAATAATTGGAAAAGTCTCGTATTTTCACATGACTTGGTAAAACAAAATATTATACTTCATATATTACAATTATGCGAGTGACAGCAGGGGTCTCGGAAACTTCTGGTCCTTCTGTAATATTTACCTTTGGTCTATAGACGTGATTCTCTGGTTTCTACTTTTTTAATAGGAATAATAACTTAAACGATATATTATACGTAACAGTGACTTTGATTCTAGGATGAAAGCAGAACTGTCCTTGATCGTAAGAAAATGTCGAAGGCAATCCTTCAGCTTTTTACCTGTTTACTTAGCCAACATTGGTATGTATAGTGTGAGCGGGTATATTTTTTTTTTTATTTCAGAACGCCTTTACTTTAAAGAGGCCAATCAAATATTCTTTGATAGGGCATCATCTATGTGTTAACAGAGCATAATGTCATACACATACACACACGTACACACACACACACACACACACACGTACACACACACACGTACACACATTCACACATTCACACACACGTACACACATTCACACATTCACACACACATACACACACACACACACACACACACACACTTAATTGAGTTTGAATATTCACTTGTATTCAGGACCAGGGATCTGTTTAAATATCCCGGCACAACACTTCTGGACGTTTGCCAATATCATCGACCCAACCAAACATTGTGAATTTTTATCTTCATATTTTTTTTTTCTTATGCCAGTTCATAGTTCATATCTGAAACGTTGTTTTCAAAATGCCATAACTATGTAAGCTGAGTAAATAAGCTAATTAAATATCTACTAAATCGTACAAACTCTTATTTATGAGAGATCAAGATATAAGAGATGTGACTATAGGGATCTCATGAAGCAAGGCGGATGTATTCGAGCTGCGTTTTGCCTTACGAACGCACTTCTTTGTAGCTGGTTTGTAAACTTGAAAAATAAACAAATAAATCATAAATATCAGTGTGACCAAAAACATTGCACGACTTCCGCCCCTCCTCCTTCCTGTACTCTATCAGTCTGTCGTTTTTTTTTACTGTGTTTTATTTGGCAGGATTCCAAGTTCTGAGAGGAAGATACTGTACTAGCTCCTCTGAGTTCTCAAATTAATGTGTTAAGTTCATACGTAAGAGAGGAGAGGATCTGATGTCTAGGATGATACACTTACTCCATCTCGTTGAGTTTATTGTTAATTGTTAAAGTTGAATCATAATTATCCCACTGTCACCTGTCCAGAATATAAATAGCACACACACACACACACACTACTATTACTACTATGATTACTACTTTGCTGTCACTCGGAATCGAGTATAACGATCATTCAGCTATGATACAATGTATAAGTTATAAAGGATGTCACCTTCGTTGGTGAGCTCTGGGGTGACTCGAGAGGCCGATACGGGATCGGCAGGGCCGTCCACAGATGTTGCACGTGGGGAGGGCTACATCTAGTACGGCAGGGGCGGCGGCAGCGTTTTTCCAGTGCTAACGCTTGTGTGACTTGGTATGCAGTTGTGCTAACTCGAAAGTATTGGCACCTTCTCATGTGGTGCTCCTCCAAGCGTTACGGTGTGGAGTGATCATCTCACAGTTGAGGGGGTCGATTTGCCACTTTTTCAGGTTTGTCTTAAGACTATCCTTATACCTTTTCCGTTGTCCACCAGCGTTATGTTTACCATTCGTTGGTGACTTGTAAAGTAGCTGCTTTTGCAGTCTACTGTCTTCCATGCGTGTAACATGGCCAGTCCAACTCAGTTGTTCGTGGACATTGGTAGCCTCGATGCTCCTACAGTTGGTGTCAGAGAATACTGGTATTTGTTCTCTTGTCTTCCCAGCGAACACGGAGGATGGAACGTAGACAGCGATGAAGAGAGTTTTCAAGTGCTTGAGGAGCCTCCTGTATGTGACATACAGTATGTCTCGCTGCCATACATCGGGGTGGGTAGAACCCCGGTTCTATACACGAGCAACTTTTAGATAATTTCAGCTTCCAACATCAGAAGATAAGGTTACACAGTCTTCCAAAGGATTGAGATGCATATCTGATCCGATTTTGAATCTCTTCATCGATGTCTGCGGTGGTGGACAGGTGGGAGTCAAGGCACCGGAAGAGGATTACATTAAAGAGGGTAGTACAGTTAACCCGGATGGATGGTGGGGGTGTGGCTGAACCAGGGGCAGGCTGAAAGAGAATCGTACATATTTTCACTTTAAGGCCGAAGTGTGCATAGGCACCTGTGTAGGTGTTCAGGATTTCTTATAGTTCACAATTTTTATGAAAAAAAAAGAATGAGGTCACCTATATACTGAAGTTGAGTAATGGAAGCTGCCATTACCCTTCTTCCGTTACTGAATATCCACCCCGCCAACTAAATTGGCACTGGCACAGGTAAGGAAGGCAGCCAAGAAAATGGAAAAGAGAGTTGCTATTAGTACACAACCATGTTTTACACCCGTTTGGATGCGGAAGAACTCAGACTGGGTGCCATGTGTAGGCCACTTCCATTCATGCCATCGTGGCGTTGCCTCACTATGGCGACGAATTTTGGTGGAGAGCCATAAACGACTGAGGGTCCGCCAGTGGGCTTCCCTGTTGACTGAGTCGAAGGCCTTGGTTAGGTCGATCAAGGCCATGTACAGGTCACGAAGCTGTTCTCTGCACTTTTCCTGTATCTGGCCACGTGATGGTCTAAAGCCACATTGAGATTCTGGGAGGAAGTTTTCTGCCTCAAGAAAAAGTCTGTTTAGGAGGACTCGGGCAATAATCTTGCCAGCTATGGACAGCAGCAAGATCCTGTGGTAGTTACCACAGTCTGACCAGTCTCTCTTGCTATTATAAATATTGACGATTGAGACGTCTTTAAAAGCTTGGGGAATTTCCTCCTTTTCTCATATATTCTCCAGGAGAGAGTGGAGACAGCTGGTAGCAGAGGTCCTCCTGCTTTATACACCTCGGCCGGGATTCCATCAGGCCCTGAGGCTTTATTATTTTTCATGTGTTTGATGGCAGTAGCTACTTCATTCATGGATAGAGGATAGCTGAGGTGTGACAGCTCTGGATGCTGAGGGACCTTCTAGGTACTCCGGACATCCACATAGTGTTTTGATAGAGCAGCGAATTATAGTGCTCTTTCCAGCACTGTAGGTTGCCTTCTTCGTCTTTAATTATGGACTTGCCGTCGGGTGAGATGGAGGGGGCTGTGCCATGAGTGATTGGCGCATAAAATGTTTAAGTGGACTTGAGAAATTCGTGCATCTTGTATTGATCTGCATTTTTTTGCATTTTATGCTCTGTTTTTAAACCAGTCTTTCTTTAGATTGTGAAGTTCGCACTGGGCTACTGCTTTCTTCTTGCGGAAGGTATCAGCTTTGGTTCGAGACTGAGGGTTGTTCTGCCAGTCAGTTAAAGCAGCGCGTTTATCATCGATGAATACATTGATTCAGGGTTATTTTCATCAAACCAGTCCTAGTGTATTCTTTCGATCTGGCCGAGGGTCTTTTTGCAGGTTTTTGTCATGACAGTGTCGAGAATACCCCATTCGGCACTAGGATTTGGGTTGTTTGTTGTCGGGTTGTTTATCTGCCCATGCTCAAGCTGCTCTCTGAAAGCATGTGATGCCACTGGATTCCCCAAACGCTTTGTGTAAAAACCTTTTCTGGAGGTTTGTTGCCCTCGCCGTTTTGGGGCGACGTGAAGTGAGACCTTGGCTCTGACGAGACGATGATCAGTGTCGCAATGGTCTGAGCCACTCATGGTTTGGGTGATGAGGACATCAGGGCGATCTCTTTCTCTGACAATAATGTAGGGAATGAGATGCCAGTGCTTGGATCGTTGATGTTGCCACGATCCCTTGAACTTGTCGGCCTGCCTAATCAAGGTATTGGTGATAGTGAGGTTGTGTGCAGCACACTTGCCGAGGAGGAATAGGCCGGTGGGATTACACTTGCCTAATCCATTTCTCCTTATGATTCCCTGCCAAATTTCAGCATTTCTGCCAACTCTGGCACTGAAGTCACCAAAGGAGCATAACCTTATCTTCTCTGGAAATAGAGGTTAGCAATCTGTTAAGGTCAGCATAAAAGACCTCCTTGATGTCATCCTCTGCGTCCAGTGTTGGGGCTTATGCACTGATGAAAAAGGCATGACGTGAGGGATTCAGTGGGAGTCGGAGCGTCATGAGGCGCTCGTTGATTCCATCAGGCATTTCAGTTAGCCTATGTAGGTTCCATTGGCGGATAGGAAAGCCAACTCCATAAATGCAGTTTCTCCTCGCAACAGGCTTACCCTTCCAAAAGATGGTATAACCAGACCTCCGTTCTGTGAATCGACCCTCGTCTAGGAGCCGGAACTCACTAATGGCTGCTCTGTCGATGTTTTACCAAGCCAGCTCTTTAGCCACAAGGACAGTTCTTCATTCAGGATGCTTATTGTTGCCAGTATCCAGAAGGATCCTGACATTCCATGCAGGGACTATAAGAGTTCGTGTAGTTTTTGTTTTTTTTTGTCTGTTATTATGATTGTGTGTTTGACCGCATATGGATGACTTTACTGGGTGCGGTTGCCCAGTCAGGTTGGTTCTTTAGGCAGGCTATGTTTAGGGCACCCTTTCTAGCCCCCTCCACATGTGGGGTGAAAAGAGTGGGTCCTCGAGGGGGCTGCATAGTTGCATAGACAGGACCGGATTGCACTGCTGCCTAGATCCCAATGTATAAATGACCATCTTATATATGTCGCCCATGTGCAGAGTTGTGACGAGAGACTCCCGGCAGCCATCTGTGCCTTTCCCCGTCGCCGCTCGTCTGTCGGGGTTTTGATGATGAGGAGAGGTGTGATGATGTGGATGATAGCTGTGCGTGAGTTGATTCTTGTGGTGAGGGAGGAGCGAAAGCTGCAACCACACATTTTGGCTCTCCCTTTTCCTGATCCTGTGCTGCAACTGTTGCAACGACTGGGGAGAGGAAGAGTTGCAATGGACAGCCGATAGCCCAGTTCATTGGTTTTCGCCTTAGTAGCCTGTCCATCATGTATTGCCTTAATCCACCAGTGTAGTCGTTGGGTTCCCATGTTGGACATCTCCTCCACCAATACCGCCGGGGGATCTTGTTGGAACTCTTTAGGCATATCTGCCTGATGTGGGTCTCCGCCGCATAATTTTCGGTTAATCCACAAGGCAGCGGGGCAGTGGTTGGCATGCACCAGAACGTGTCCACAGGTCAGTGGGCCTATGCCCTGTCCTTCTTGGGCCCACAGCTACTCCGAGATCCCCTGTTTGTCTAGCCTGGGCCCACGAGGCACCCATTTACCGTGTGTTGCCACGAGGAGGCATACAAAGATTCTTATTGGTGAAGAGGCTGTGTACTGGCAGGCGAAGACTTGTGCAAGTTTCTTCCCTGTTCACCACAGAGGCTAGCCAACAGTGGTAGCTGAAAGCGAGAGGGAGCAACAAGTGCCTGCACCGTAACACTAACCTAATGCTGTCACACTAGACGCTTTACATCACCCTGTGCACACGCGTGCACGCGCTCACTCACGCACGCACGCACGCACGCACGCACGCACATACATTACTTGTTTATCTACTCCTATAATGATATGTATTTTGAATTCTTTTAAGTCCATCAGTACAATACCAATGCCCTGAGATATATACAGTCGGAGTCAAAAGTCTTGAACACTTGACAGTATTTGGCATGTAAGTACCCTAAGATCTTAGGTATTAAGGAGGGTTTTATCCCATTTTGTGGTTCAGGCATAATATGTGATGACAAGTAGTGTCACATATGTATAACTCAGAAGTAGATGCCAGATATTTCTAAGTGTTCAAGACTTTTGATTACAATAACTTAACCCTCGAGAGTTTTTCCTTTTATACCAATGACCTCGCCCCCGGAACATAAAGTATACGTGTGGTGGTCGTGTTCCTAGTTGTGATTCTTAATTGCCACATTTAGATTATGCTCGTCCAACCCGATAGAAGCTGGGTTTTTTAAATATCCTACATAAAGGCTTTTCCAAGTATTATGTTTGGATTGTTTAAAAATTGAATACAACAATTTCTGAGTTTAAAAATAAATATAAGATCAAACCGTATTTGTTTTATTCAGTTTAACGATAACTTTTTTTATCGAGAGAGAGAGAGAGAGAGAGAGAGAGAGAGAGAGAGAGAGAGAGAGAGAGATGACTTTACCAAGACCTCTCAAAAAGCCCTAGTTTCTGAAGCCTATAGAAACTGCCTAAAAATGAAGTATGAGTCTATAGTTTGGTAAGGAAGGAGGGAACTGTTTTCTTTAGAATGGATTATTTATCAACAAGTTCTCTAGGAGTTGGGGAAGGAAGAAGGAAGTGGTAATTGTTTGAAAAGCTGATGATGGGACTACTTCTTGGTCATAGAGCCGGAAAAAATTACAAGGAGTTCCAAAATTATCCCTTTCCTCTTCCTCCTCCTCCTCTTCCATCCTTTCCTCCTCTTCCACCCTCACCTCTTCTTCCTCTTCCATCCATCTTCCTCTTCCAACCCCACCTCCTCTTCCACCCCTTCTCCTCTTCTACCCCCCTCCTCTTTCACTCCTTTCCCATCCTCCTCTTCCACCCCTTTCCCATCCTCCTCTTCCATCCCTTTCCCATCCTCCTCTTCCATCCCTTTCCCATCCTCCTCTTCCACCCCTTCCCCATCCTCCTCTTCCACCCCTTTCCCATCCCCCCTCTTCCACCCCTTTCCCATCCTCCTCTTCCACCCCTTTCCCATCCTCCTCTTCCACCCCTTCCCCATCCTCCTCTTCCACCCCTTTCCCATCCTCCTCTTCCACCCCTTCCCCATCCTCCTCTTCCACCCCTTCCCCATCCTCCTCTTCCACCCCTTCCCCATCCTACTCCTCCACCACCACTAGCTGGATCAATTTACCGGAGACTAGGAGACCAGCTCCCTTGCGGCCGAGTTATAACATTTTGTGGGTCAGATGTTAGAAGACCTGCAGGAGGAGAATGAGGATGAGGAGGACATTAAACTGGGACGGAAACCTGAGTTTTTGTAGGCCATTTATTACGTCCAGTGCCTTAGATTTAGAGGAAGGAGAAGGAGAGTAGAGGGAAGAGGCTAAATTGGTGAAGCTGAGAGGTTTTAGCGAGCAGTTATCTAAGATGAGTTAATTTTACTGTGGATAAAGTTGTAGTGGTGAGGTGGGAGCGAGAAATAGGCTAAGATTTACTGCGGGTGATAAAAAGTTATGGTGATTTACTTTAGCTAAGAACTATAGTTATTTATTGAGAGTTGTTTGTTGAAGATATTTTGTTTTTGTTGTGGAGATGATAATATATGCCCGCGTGACGTTGGTTGGTTACATGACAAAACCCGAAAATTCGTCTGTTTATTTTGTGAGTAACTTGTTTCTGTTGTGTGGTTTTCATGCCCGGTTGGAATAGTGTTTTTATGCCGATTTTAACACAACGAGAGCTTTATTAATTTAATTTCTTATAACCCCAAATTAAAAAAAAAATTTCATATTAACCTCTTATTATACATGAATTATCTTAAATAAAATTTTACTTTTAAAAGACATAGATCTCGTTAAAGATGACGGTAATTAGAACATCAAAGAACCCATTGATGTGTCAAGGAGAACTGTAGAGATTATTTATAACACAAGACCCTCGAGAAACACCAAGTTCCTTCGTATGCAGAAATGTCCCTATAACGTGAGAGTAACAAGTGGTCGCTACAAGGTAAAAATGGACACTGTTAGAGAAAACATTTTACTTCTTATTAAAACTGAAAAGTGGAGACATACGAGGTTCAGTGTTTGAAGATCAAGTAATGCATAATAGATTTTGATGTAATCGTTAAAGAATATTCAGGGGATAAGTTTACTGAGCGCCCTCTGTTAAACAATATTTATATCGTTGTCAGCAATTTCTATGAGAATAATAGCATTTCTTGGTAGCCAATTTCTTCAACAAACACACTGAATATAGTAATTTAGGATGGAACCATAAAAAGGTAATTTCTCTTGATAAACGGTAAAGAATTCTTGAGTAATATGTTCAGCAAACTCATCCAGAGGAAAGAAATACAGTATGTTTCCAAGAGGACATAAATAACCACTGCTGTTTACATTTTCCTGTCGCTTTGAAAGCAATAGGTCAGACTGGTGCAACTCTCAATTGTAACGAAATCAGGGGACTTCTTTCAACACTCGTGCAAATTATACTTTGTATAATACAGTAAATGCGACGTTCTGTCACCTCTAAAGGTCAGCGTAATGACCAGTAAAAACCTGAAATAAACAGGGACTTAGAAAAATTAAACCTGCTGCTGTTTTGGATGCAAATCACAGATGCTGAAAAAGTGCTTGCTTTAACGTTGTTTACTCAATGCGGAAATATTTCCAATGAAAGGAATTCTTGTCAACAGGAACACATTAGCAGTTGCCTCTCTGTTTCATATACAAGTGGCTTAAGGGATGTTAGTTGACGACGTCTTTCGGTAAAGAACGTGAAACATTTGCATGAAGCGTTTGCCGGAGTCCTTTGATGTTGTATTTTCCTTAATTAAGCCTGGTTATTCGGTGTCCCTCGCTGCCGGATTTGCGGAGTTATCCCTCTCTTGTACCCTCCTTTGTTTTTTAATCAGATTAGCACTGCAGCGTGTTCGTTCTTTGAGATGGAGAAAGAAACTTACTGCATTTGAAGACAAGTAGATGTAAAGAGAGAGAAATGTTTAATGTGTTTTACATAGTTTTTAGAGCAATTAATGTTTATTAATAAAAGGCATAAATTGTGAGGTATAAAATATTTTGTTACTAGTAATTTTCCTTGCCATCCAATTGCTCAAAACAGCAAAAAACCTAAACTCAATGAAATTCAATGTAATTTGTATATCTATAACAAAAGAATAATATGTATTTAAAACCACAGTAAACTATTTTACTTCACAGTATAGGGGACTGGTGCTGCGAACTGCTTGCCAATATCACTGAAAAAAAATGTTATTCAAATGACTATTTTAATGGATGAAAAGAAGAGCAATCCGTCAAGTGGGTTGATGGGTTGGTGACATCAGTAAGAATGAATGGATGAGAGCAAATAGTCTGTATTTGTTCTCAGTTCAAACACAACGCACGATATAGTGGGCAAGTGATTGAAACAGGAAAATAAAAAAGATCAAAGATATGTAGTCAGGTAGTCATCGGGATAGATATTGGAGTACATAAAATAACTATATTTTTAGTGATGTAACGGCACCTGTCCCTGTCAACATCCGCTGCTTTTTGCCTCCGATTTTCTTCTCACCAGACTTTATGACATTGTAGCTTCATACGCATGTCTTTAAGGGGATACAGACACCTCCTGATCTGTATGGTCATGACTATAGCTTTACTTTAGCAAATGACCATGTCGTCTGTGTCACTGTGTATGTCTCCTCCCACTCCACTCTTGGCGTCTCCCTTACTTTTCTTACATTAATCTTAATCATCTATTGAATACCTTCTCATCCATTCGCCTAAAATAGCCTAAAATAACTAGAACAGCTAACTGTATAATTATATACACCCTCGAATAGTATTTGATAGTGTATTGAGAAAAGATGGAAGTGTTTTGTTGTTACATGTGAATGGTGACGTGAAAGAATCCAATAAAAGTTGTGGGAAAGTTCTGATGAGAGGTATGAAAATTATATAAAATAACATGTACTATTTTCATTGCGAGTGTATGTTAAGTCACTCGCTGAATTTTGTAAATTTCAGTCGCATCATAATACTTGTTGTGAATTATATTGAAAGTTTATTTATGTATGTGTTTTCTTATGTAAAAACAGATGTGTCAATGATACAGAAGTTAAATGGTTACATATAACAGTGCAAAATAGGCAACTGTAGACTAAGTGAGATTTGAAGCATTTTGATATACTGTGGAATGTTTCACTTAACTGTACTGGTAACAATATTGTAGTCGACTAGTGACCAGTAAGCCCAGTACGTGTATGTTCAGTGAGGCAAACAGAAGTAGACATTGTATTTGTAAACTCATATCCAAATGAAACATGTATGATCATCTTGCATCTTCCTAATAATGTATCTTGTGATTGTGGTTTTTTTGATAATTTTCATTTAATCATTACGTATAGTCCTTTCACAGTCACTCCCATTCCCAACGATTTCCATTCACGCCGACTGCCACTTTAATTTTCAACAACCACTTCCACACAACACACACGAGGGAAACGTTTATGTATCAATATATCTAAATTAACAGGTCGGTTGTTTTAAGCAAACCTAAAGGAAGTCAACAACATCACCTTCTCAACAACCCTCCCCCCTTCTTCCAACTTCAACTCCTGGGCTTGTCTGTTCCAGGATTAGCCACAATTTATAATGTATCGCACAACGTTTCTCTGAATAATGGAAATATACACTAAGAAAAGGCTGAAAAATTAGTGATTTTTATTTTGCATTGCTTCATATTTTTTTGGGGGGGCTTCGTATAGTTTATCACCCTCTATAAAAGCCATAACCACCCACACATGGGACGACGACTATCACGTTTGGGAGAGTGAGTACCAATTCTCTTTAGTTCACCTCCATAAAATCCCGTCTCAATTTACGAGTATATACCTTTTAGCTGATATTTCCAGCCACTTTCTCTTCCAAGTTAAGAGTCCAGAAGCTGTACTTTCCTTACTTTACCGTTACTATAATGGTCAGCGTCGCAATGAAAATCAACTTCTTATACTGCTCAGCTTTTTCTATCTTCGGCGTGTCAGTAAGCACCGTGAGAACACCATCCGCTGCATAATTGCCTCTGATTTTCTTCCCAGACTTTGAGAGTGTAACTTCATACGCCTCATCTGTACCAGTGTATGGTCAAGAGTGTAGCTCTACTTCAGCAGACGACAATGTCGCCTGTGTCACTGTGTATGCTATTGATGGTATATGCTTGTTTCCTTATTCTTTTATATGAAAGAAATCATGTTGACCCGTCGTCAGTGGGTCGTGGTCCTAACGTGTTACTACAGTATAACATCAATCTTTAAATTGTAAATATTCAAATTGGTATTAACCCTTACAAAGAAGTATATATATATATATGCAAATAAATCACTGTAGGTGCGCGTGATCCAGGTATATATATATATATATATATATATATATATATATATATATATATATATATATATATATATATATATATATATATATATATATATATATATACACACACATATATACATATATATATACACACACATATATACATATATATATATTGTCGCTGGGATTGTCTGTCTGACAGAGCGTAACTTAACTCCAACAGGAATATCAGTAAAATCTCCGGAACTTTGTGGATGATTTGAAAACGTCATATTCCCTCCCTCCCCCCCCCCCCCCCGCTTATATTCATATAAATAGCAGCGTACAGTGTATGAGGATTTTATTTTCCAGAGTTCAACAGCCAATTAATATATTCTGTCTGATTCAAGCAGAAGATACGTGTTGACACCTCGGTGTTTTCATCATAGGACTAATACACTTTACCTGTGTTGTGGCAAAATGAGTTTTCCGAAAGTATCAACCACTATAGTGATACCTAGTCCTTTCTACCCGTCGGCCACTTTTGACCACGGGGTGTTGTCGTCATCCTCGCAGTACGCGTGTTAACCCGAAATCGTCAATGCAACTTACTTTGCAGTTTTAGGTAAATGGATATAAAACTCGGAAACCATAATTTTTTCCACCTATTGAGCTATCGAAATTGTCGAGGAACTCTACTGTGCTCTACGTGTATTTTCTTTTGCTTATGTCAGTTGGTTGTACGAGTGGCCTTGATCATCTTTCGATTAGGCTTAAGTGTCCCTGTTTTAATCTTAAGGCGGAGTGGACCATAAAAACACATTTCGAGGTTCCCGGGGTTTAGCATTCACCTCTTTTTAAGTGTTGAGTTAGAACCTTAAAACACTTCCTTTCTCTCTACCTTTTTCCACAACAGTGTAACGTTTTTCAAGGTTACTGCCTCTGACTTACAATGTGTGCTAATTACATGAATGGCTGCTCTGGTGGTCCATTCAAGGCTAGAAGGCCATTTGCATATTCTCCAATGGACTAAGGGCCATTACAGTCATAGAATATGCAAGACGGCTGCATGTGTTAGTTTTATTGATGAGGGAACTGGCTCGTTCTCTCTCGTTGTGGTGGTCACTTTGTCTGTCTGAGCTGCAAGAGTTAACACTACTGTGTGGGTGTGATGATACACATTCTAGCAGCCTCTGAATTTATCATGCTTCCCTTCTATCAACAATGCGTTGGGATTTGCCTTCAAGAGAGATCAGGCTCTCAACTGGCTCAGCCATGTTAATATTATGATTTTCATCGACTCTGTATGTGTGTTCTTCTGATTTATATTTCAAATTTCATTAAAGAGCATGATATCCCTGAATGAATTACTAAAGCTTAATTCAACAAAAATAAGCTTGTGAACTGACACAGAAGTTTGAGTTTGTACTGTTGGCAGGATTATTGATTCTAGATGACCATTATCAGCTGGTTGACAAAATATTCCATATGACGTACAAACGAAGAAGTGAGAGCTGCCTGAAGGACACATAATACAGCACGTCTATCAGTGCTATACACTGACTAGGATGATTAGTAATATACTGTAAATTGACACGGACACTAATATTCCATTTGATACAGTTAGAACTTCTTTCTATGATCTTCATTCGGCAAGATCAGTTCAATTACAGGTTTAGGTAAAAGCGCAGGTACAGAGGAGTCTCAGTAATAAATCATAAAGTGGTGACTAAAATAGACATTAAAGACCCAGACTGATGCTTTTCTGTGGTATCAAACCGTTTCATTTCTACCTTAAAAGTGATGGACCTGATGCGTATCATTGACGTCACTTCCTTTGGTACTGTCTGGGTGACATTCGTAACTCTCACATCAGTTCTCACATAACCAATTGCCAGATTAAGGTTTTCCAGGAGTTTCAACAGTACTAACAGCCATAATCTGTGCTAAGAAGTATTTCCACTAAACTGACTTTTTTTTCTCTCTCTGGAGTGATATTTTCCCGTTTTATTCCTGTGATGTCATCCCTTGATTTGAAGTGACGTGTTCGTAAGACGTAATTTAGCATCCACCAGATCCTACGCGCGGTTCCCCATGGCGTCACCACATTACCCCGGGACGAGTCCGTCAGCAGTAAACTTGTCGACAAAAGAATAGACACAGCTCAGACGTTCATCAGTGAGCTGCAAAGTTATGTGTAACAGCTTCATGACCAAAGTTCATCACACTAAAACATAAAAGATAATTTTTTGTTTTTCTTATCTTTCTATTTTGTTACATTTTTACTTGGTAAAACGTTTACTTGTAGCAGAAATCTTACCCCGGTGTGTGTGTGTGTGCGTGTGTGCGTGTGCAGCCGCACACAGGGTGGTGAAATGCGTCTAGTGTGGCAGCATTATGTTAGTGTTAAGGTGCAAGCGCTGCTTGCTCCCTCTCGCTTTCAGCTACCGCCGCTGGCTAGCCCTCGTGGCGAACAGGGAAGCAACTTGCCGGTACACAGCCTCCTTACCGTCAAGACTCCTGCTGTGCCACCTCGGGGCAACACACGGTAACTGGGTGCCCCGTGAGCCCAAGTTAGATCAGCGGGGGATCTCGGAGTAGCAGTTGGCCCCAGAGGGACGGCGCATAGGCTCACTGGCATGTGGACGCGACCTGCCGCCTACCAATCACCGCTCCGATGCCTTGTGGATTAACCTTGGCAGCATAAGGTTACGGGAGTAAACCTCAAACGAAAAATCTGTTCAAGTTGTTTGGGATTACTGGCCTCTTCGCCGTTAGGCTATTTCGGCCGAAGCTGATTGGTTGGACTTCTTTTTTCTCTTGGTTCTTCTTTTACCCTTCACTTTCCATTCTTCTTCTTGTTCTTCGTCTTCTTTTTGATCTTCTTCTTTCTGGTCTTCTTTCCATTCTTCATCTTGTTCTTCGTCTTCTTTTTGATCTTCTTTCTGGTCTTCTTCTTTCTGGTCTTCTGTAGAGATATCGGGTTCTTGGTTGTTCATGTCGTGGTTGTTTTTGTCTTGGTAGTTCTTGTCTTGTTTGTTTTTTTCTTGATTTTTAACTACAAGGAGAGCCTCCTTGTAGGTCAATTTCTCTTTAGCCCGCAGCTTGGCCACCCTGCACTCCTCCCTCCACTTGGGACAGTCCCGGTCGGAGGAGGAGTGAGGGCCACCACAAGCCGCGCACTTCTTTGTGGCCGCCTGGCAGTCAGCGTAAGTGTGGCCGGGTGCCCCGCAGCTCGAGCACACCTCCCGAGCACGACACTTCTCCGCCATATGGCCATACTTCTGGCATTTGTAGCAGCGAGTGGGTCTTCCCTGATATGGTCTTACTGGGATTTTCTCCCAACCCAGCAAAACAGAGCTTGGAAGTTCCACAGGGCTAGCAATCAGGGCAGTTGTACTGGATAGTTTCATAATTAGACAGAGCCCAGGTCCGAGCAGTTCATTAAGTTCATATTCATTAAGATATTCAATTTCTTTGTGGGAGATGACTCCCGGAACCGCGTTGTCTAGCAAGGAGTAGACAAGTTTGATCTTGATTCCATTGATTTCTTTGGTTTTCTTTAGTTGCTTGGCCCCTCCCCAATCCGCGAAGGTGACTTTAAGGTAACCGCTTTCATGGCGGACGACCTTTGTCACCCCCGTGATTCCCGAGGAGTCAAAAAACTTCCTCAGGACAAGGAGGTTAAGTTCTTTACACGAAGGGTGCTTGACAGGGACAAGTCTAGCGACCTTCGCCTGGTCAAAGGTGAACATGGTCACGTGGTACCTCAGGAGGAAGGAGCGGGGAGCCGGGAGAACCTACCTCGCCGAGGTTCAGTTCTCAAGTGAAAAAAGAAATCTGTGGTGGAGCCCTGTATAAGGCAGACATGGTTACAGAGCTCCAACAAGACCCTAACGGCAGTGTAGGCGGAAGAGGTGACCACCATGGAAACCCAACGACTACACCGGCGGACGAAGGCAATGCCTGATGGACAGGCTATTAAGCAAAACCCAACAAACTGGCATACCGGCAGTCCATTGCAACTCTCCCTCTCCCCAGTCGTTGCAACACTTGCACCCACTGGATTAGGAAAAGGGAGAGCCAAGATGTGTGGTTGTAGCCTGTGATCCTTCTTCACCACATAAATCAACTCACTCACAGCCATCACCCGGCTCATGATACCTCTCATCATCATCAAAACCCCTATAGCCCGAAAACTCCTATGGCGACGGGAACAGGCAGAGATGTCTACCGGAGTCGCTCGTCACAACTCTGTACATGGGCGGCACAGATAAGATGGACGTTTATGCACTGGGATCTAGGCAACAGTGCAATCTGGTCCTGTCTGTGCGACTGAGCAGCCCTTTAGAGGAGCCACTCTTCTCACCCCAAATGGGGAGGGGGCTAGAAATGGTGCCCTAAATATAACCTGCCTAAAAATCCAACCTGACTGGGCAACCGCACCCAGTAAGGTCATCCTTATGCGGTCGAAAACACAATCAAATTCACAAATCCAAACAAAAACAATCCATACAACTTCTTATAGTCGCTGCACAGAATGTCAGGACCCTTCTTGATACTGGCACATATGCACGTCCTGAAAGAAGAACTGGCCTTGTGGCAAAAGAGCTGGCCATCAGTGAGTCCCGGCTCCCAGGTGAGGGCCAACTCACAGAACAGGGTCTGGTTACACCTTCTTCTGGAATTGTAAGCCTGCTGCGGAGAGAAACCGCATTTATGGACTTGGCTTTGTCATCCGTCAACGCATCCTACACAGGCTAACTGAAATGTCTATTGGGATCAATGAGCGCTTCATTATGCTTCGAGTCCCACTGAATCACTCACGCCATGCCTTCTTCATCAGTGCATACACCCCAACACTGGATGAAGAGGATGACTTCAAGTACGCCTTCTACGCCGACCTCAACAGAGTGCTAACATCTATCCCCAGAGAAGACAAGGCTGTGCTCTTTGGCGATTTCAACGCTAGAGTTGGCAGAGATTCTAACATTTGGCAAGGAACCATAGAAAGAAATGGGCTAGGCAAGTGTAATCCCAACGGCCTACTCCTCCTGACTATGTGTGCTGCTCACAACCTCACTATCACCAATACCTTGTTTAGGCAGGCCGACAAGTTTGAGGGTTCATGGCAACACAAGCGATCCAAACACTGGCATCTCATTGACTACATTATTGTCAGAAAAAAAATTGATCGCCGAGAAGTCCTCATCACCCGTGCCATGCGTGGTTCAGACCACTGTGACACCGATCATCGACTTGTCAGGTACAAGCTCTTACTTCACGTCGCCAGAAACGGCGAAAACAGCAAGTCTTTAGAAGAGGTTTTAATACTAAGCGTCTGGAGGATCCAGTGGTAGCAAACAACGTAAATCCAAGTACCGAATGGAACACTCTTAATATTGTTATGACAAAAACCTGCAGATAGACCCTTTGCCAGTTCAAAAGAATACACCAGGACTGGTTTGATGAAAATTAACCGGCAATCAAAGTAATCGCCGATTATAAACGTGCTGCGTTTACTGACTGGAAGAACAACCTTCAATCTCGGACCAAAGCTATTACCTTCCGCAAGAAGAAAGCTGCAGCCCAGCGGGAACTTTGCAACCTACAGAACGACCGGTTTAAAAATATAGCTTGTGAAGCACAAAACCTGCACATCAACACAAAATGTGCGAATTTTTAATTTCCACTGAAACATTTTATGGGCCAGTCACTCGTGGCGCGGCCCCCTTCCGCTCATCTGACGGTAACCACATAATAATAGACGACGAAGGCCTCCTTCAGTGTTGGAAAGAGCATTACCATTCATTGCTCAACCGAAACACCGATGTGGATATCCTGACTACCCAGCAGGTCCCTCAGCATGCAGAGCTGACCTACTTCAGCTATCCTCCATACCTGGATGAGGTAGCTACTGCCATCAAACAGATGAAAAATAACAAAGCCTCAGGGCCCAGTGGAATCCCAGCCGAGGTGTATAAAGCAGGAGGACCTCTGCTTACCAGCCGTCTCCACTCTCCTGGAGAATATATGGGAAAAGGAGGAAATCCCCGAAGCTCTTAAAGACGCCTTCATTTTCAATATTTGTTAGAACAAGGGAGACTGGTCAGACTGTGGCAACTCCCGTGGGATCTCGCTGCTCTCCGTAGCTGGCAAGATTATCGCCCGAGTCCTCCTTAACAGACTTCTTCCTGAGGCGGAAAACTTCCTCCCAGAATATCAATGTAGTTTTAGACCATCACGTGGCACCACTGACATGATCTTTGCTGCCCGCCAGATACAGGAAAAGTACAAAGAACAGCATCGTGACCTGTACATGGCTTTCATCGACCTAACCAAGGCCTTTGACTCGGTCAACAAGGAAGCCCTCTGGTGGACCCTCACCCGTTTTGGCTGCCCACCAAAATTCATCGCCAATGTGAGGAAACTCCACGATGGCATGAACGACAGTGTCCTACACAACGGCACCCAGTCAGAGTTCTTCCTCATCCAAACAGGGGTTAAACAAGGGTGTGTACTAGCACCAACCCCTTTTCCATCTTCTTGGCTGCCTTCCTTACTCGTGCTGGTGCCAATTTAACCAGCGGGGTGAACATCGACTACCGGGTGATGAGGGGTCTTTTCAACATAAGAAGACTTCAGGCATGAACAAAGGTGTCTGTAGCTTCCATTACTGATCCTCAGTATGCAGACGACCTAACCTTTGTTGCTCACACTGAACACGACCTACAGGATATCCTGAACACATATGCAGATGCTTATGCACACTCCGCCTTGAGGTGAATGTACGTAAGACTCAGATTTTCTTTCAACCTTCCCCTGGTTCAGACACACCTCCACCATCCATCCAGCTTAACGGTACTACCCGCTCTAATGTTGCCCACTTTCGGTATCTCGGCTCCCACTTGTTCACCACCGTAGACATCGATGAAGAGATTCAGCATCGAATTAGATGTGCATCTCAAGCCTTGGGCGGACTCTAAAATCGTGTCTTCAGCTGTAGGGAGCTGAAATTGTATGTATATTATGTATGTTGTATGTATACCATGTATGTACTCTATATATACACATTATTTTTCTAGTCAGTAGCGTGTGGCAATGCCCCTGTTTCATGTCACCACACGCTTAGATAAATGTGCCTGGCGACATCTGGAAGCTGCTAGTATACCACTTACCACATATCGCCTGAGAGGTCAGAGTGAGGTCAGTTGACCCCTATAGGAGTGTACGGACTACCTGCGCTTGTGAGCGCACTCGTGTATATTTCCGTTAATAAGAACCTACAGAACTCTACAGGTGTTTATGTTCGCTCCTGTAGTTAGAACCAAGTACCCCGAACATCTCCAGAAATTATCCACAAAGCTGCACGTATATCGAGCAGTGGTCCTGCCTACCCTACTATTTGGCACTGAAACATGGGTCACATACAGGAGGCACCTCAAGGCACTTGAAAACTTTCACCAACGTAGTCTACGTTCCGTCCTCCGAGTGCGCTGGGAAGACAAGAGAACAAATGCCAGTATTCTTGCTGACACCAACTGTAGGAGCATCGACGCTACCATTATCAATGAACAACTACGATGGACTGGCCATGTTACCCGCATGGACGACAGTAGACTGCCAAAGCAGCTACTTTCCTGTCACCTAACGAATAGCAAACGTAACGCCGGCGGGCAATTGAAAAGGTATGAGGATAGTCTTAAGACATACCTGAAAAGATGCCAAATCAACCCCCTCACTTGGGAGTCGATTACCCCACATCGTAATGCTTGGAGGAGCACCACAAGAAGGTGTCAATACTTTCGAGTTAGCCCGACTGCAAACCGAGGCGCCATCATGTAAAGACGCTGCCACCCTCCCACAGTAGATGGAGCCCTTGACATGTGCAAAGTAGTAGTAGTGTGTGTGTGTTTGTGTAATAATATTAATAATAATAATAAAAATTAACGTTTTTTAAAACGTTCGGCAACCCGAAGGCTGAAAATATACATTGGACATAAATGACTTATTACATACAAAGTCATAGTGGGTAGGGGAGATTTATAAAAGCTTTCATTAGAGAAAGGAAAAGAAACATACAGTGAGCATACAGATTAATGTTTACAATGGAGATTACGTAGGTCACATATCCTGAGGTGTTAAACAGCAAACCCGTGGTTTAGTAACTTTCTCACAGATGGTGTTGTGAGAGAACTGGCGTGGTGCAGTAATTTCCTCACAGATGGTGTTATGAGGAACCTGTGTGTGTGTGTGTGTGCGTGTGTGTGTGTGTGTGACACCTTACACCTGCACAAGTGTACATTGTATGTGAAGTTTGATTAAATTTTGCTTATGTTTTTACAAATATTTAGTGTATTTTGTTTTATTGTCTTGCTTCCTGAACAATAGCTTATTGTGCGTCTAGCTGTTTTCTCCATGGCTGCTGATCTCCATATCTCAGTATTCAGTAGCTAGTGGTTACTCCACTCAATTAACGAGATGCTACTTCACAGAAAGGTTGTTTCACCTTCGGTGTGCTTACCTGATACTTCCCTTAAATTGTGCTGATTTCAAGGCACAAGTGTACAAGATGGGAACCCAATTCTCCACTCCGATGTGGCACTGAGCACGTGGCAATACCAAACACAATTACTTGGATAGTGAACTTAATTGTTAAGTTCGCACTGACTCAAGAGTCTCGCTCCATGTTTTGCGAACAACTGTAACACCTTTAACTTGTTTAGAATGTACTACTTATGTCGCCTGTGTAGGTAGCTTGCTTCCTCTTAGTGCCAGAGGTAATAAGTTGGGAAGACCTCTTGGCCTTGAATGACGTCATTGCCTCAGTACCCGACACACATTTCACCCCTGAACTCACGGAACAATACAGTAGAGTCGGGTAGCCATAGTTAGAAGCATCAATTCATACCGACAATTTAATTATTATATATTTTTTGTTGCAAAGCCTCGTACACTAACTGTTAGTTAGTCATGACAGATTTTGACGACATCCTGTTACCAGGAGTAATTTCCTATCGCTCCACACGGATGAATTCAAGGTAGACAGATTCTTTCCAATATTTCAGTTAGTTTCTGACACTTTCAACTAAAGATGAATCATCTATTCCCAGTCAGTAGTTGAATTTATCCACCAAATACAAACAGATTACGTTAAGCCGCTGAAACGTTGTCTTTTGTAGTATAGTTTACATTTTGGGGCATAATGTATATTTTTTGCCATTGAAGCATTAGCCTGACCTGACCTGACCTGACCTGACCTTACCTGACCTTACATAACCTAATTTGGCCGAATACTGTAATAATAGAAAACATCTGAATGTCCTTCCTATTCACCTCTTCACCAGTGTGGATTAATTTATATATAAACATTTGGCACGATATTTGCATCTGATTGTGAGTTCTGTACCGGAGAGAAACGTATACTGTAGATTAATGGATATAGTGACACACACACACACAGACGTGCAATATATTATATTGGCAGCCGAGCGTACGGCAGACTACGGACTGACAGATCATACATCTGGCGATATTGAGCGAATAAACCGATGCCAGCCATGCAAGAAAAAATATAGTGTATTTTTTCTGTCGTTTGTCCAAACATCAAAATATTCACCGCCTTTCATTTTTGCCAGAATTCCAATATGGTTTTGATGAAGAAAATAACATTTAAATTAACTTGCTAAAATAATCCGATACGATCATCAGATGAATTTGTTTAAGATCAGACCTGTTGTACGGAGCGGTCACGTGAGCTGACAATAATAGTTACCCGGTACAGTGTAAGTTTCAAGTCTCGACTTTTTCCAAATAAGAGACAAGAATATTATTTGCTTCTTTGCAATTTTTGAACAGTTACTGTAATAACCCTATGACTGATATCATAAAATCAGTGACATAAAACAAAATAATTTTGTCCTATGTGGTTATCAGCATATACATGGATCACGCCCACCTACAGTGATATATACTGTATATATATATATATATATATATATATATTATATATATATATATATATATATATATATATATATATATATATATATAATTGTTGCAAAAATAAAATCTTTTAATGTTTATTATGAGCAGCAAGTTGAGAACACTTACCGCCTCACCATGGGCGTCGTAGTCAGAGTTGTTGTTATTGGTGTTAATGTTTTGCCTCTGGTAAGGTCAGCCAGGGTCAAATAAACTTATATCCGCCTGTTGGCGAGTGTCATTGTGTTTTCAAAGCCCATTTTATTGTTTACAATAGTTTTTATTTGACTAATTTTTTACTTTATATACAGAAACAAGTTTGGTCGGTAAAATCGTTTAATTGCATAATGTGTAATTATTTGGTGAGACGTAGAATTAAATAATTTTTCGATAGCATGTATGAAATTACCGAAAATACTTGAAGATTTTTAACGTTAAAGTAATGAATCTGAACGTTTTTTTCTTGTATATCCTGGAACACAAATTCATAACTTTTTGAAATACCACAAGGTAAAGTGAAATATTTCACTAGTCTCTTTTATGTCCCGAGTTCACCCACTGGTCATTTATAATTTATTTTCATTGAATATAGATGCGTTAATATCTGAACTTGCCCGACTTCTTGTTACCTAAAATGGAAATTCACAACACTCATGTTTTGTTTTCAGATCTTTTAAAGGCTAAATGAAATATAAATGTTTTCTATAAATTATTCTTAAATATATAAACACACACACACACACACACACACACACACACATATATATATATATATATATATATATATATATATATATATATATATATATATATATATATATATATATATATATAATATGTGTGTGTGTATGTAAAACCACACAGGAAAAGGAAACACTGAATCACCTTAGCTTTCGTCTCTATTTAAGACTTAAGACAAACCAAAAAATAGGAGTTAACTTATAACCTGCCATGGTCTTGAAACAGTTCAGAATGTGTCCGGTCAAACTTATAAATATCAAGTCATTGTAATGCATTTTTTTTTGCGTGTTGAAGAATAGTCGCCGAGACTGTAAGAAAATATGCTTGATGAATAAGAATAAAGGTGTAATCACTGTAATGCTGAACTATGAACAAGTGTAGTCAGACGTGATGAAGCTTATTTTGGCAAACCTCACCAAGAAAGGCATTAGCTGAAGTAAAATAAATCTATAATAAGGTTAATTTCCAGATATAATATAGATAAGAACTACAGTATAACTGATGACAAATTTACTATTAAAGGCTAAAAATGTCAATGTTAACGATGACGCCGTGAGGACTTAATGAAGGCGAACAGATAACAAATCCTTGGTAGTCGGGTAGTGAAGGAAACATGACTACGAGATGGAACATTATTACGTTTCGTCAAAAGAAAACGTCTTGTCACGAAATGTCAGAATAAGCCTCCATCTCTTACTGGTGTTTCCTTCACTACCATACACCATCTGTCCACTATGAATAATGTTCACATCATTAGTACTTTGTGAATAAGTTTATGAATTAGTAGACAGAAGCAACCTTTAAGCAGGGCCGGCGCTACCCACTAGGCGAACTAGGCGATCGCCTAGGGCGCCAACATCTGGGGGCGCCACAAATTCAGGGCAAACTTGGATAAAATTAAAAATGAAGGGAAAACTGTGGTGGACACTGTGGTGGAGCCGTGGAGGGTCGGAGCAGGATGTTAGAAGGGTGGGGGGTCGGAGGGAGGCGAGGGTAGGTAGACGGTAGCCGACTGTGTTTTCTTTTTTAATATTATTCGTTAACCCCCCGGAGGGACTAACCCGGGTCCTTATCTTTGGCGGCCTGGAGAACTGTCGAGCAGTGACCTGAAGGCTGACATCTGAGGAACCCTTCTCCCAACCCCACCATCCCCTCCCCTCCCTTACTGCCAGGGCGGCTGAGCCGCCCCTTCCCTGTCTTTGTCGGGATGAGGCAAGGTTACCTGACCTCTGAAGGTTACGTCAAGGATTTATTGACTTAATGTAATAACAATAATTGGTTATTTGCATGGGTGAAGTAATAAAGCCACAAGATGAAAACAATGTAGTCATGGGTTACTGTACCTACATTAGCTTATCAAAACTTTCAAGGGGGCGCACATCTAAAGGCTTGCCTAGGGCGCCAAATCATCTTGCACCGGCCCTGCCTTTAAGGGAGACAGTTGTTATCAGTGTTGAATGGAACGCTTGCATGAGAACTGTACCTAGGACGGCCAGGAAGAACATTGGCTCTCGGTGCTACACGCTTTTTTTCGGATTTAGAAATCGACCCTAAATTGTCCAACCTACATAAAGA
>CAUDMG010002256.1:0-62500 GCA_958450375.1 Homarus gammarus | reverse complement strand
GATGAGGATGCTAATGATTATCTTCTGAATTTTAGTTACCAGTAAAAAAACGACATCTAATTTTTTTTTACCATACGCGAATTAATTGTCATTAATTTGTAGTGATAAAATTAAAAGAATTTCCCAATTGACAAAAACGTCAGTTTTTTAAAGCATTATCGATAATCATTCGTACTTAATATATATGCATCAGTGCCTCACCCCATCACCCATGGTAACTTACATAACGTTTATTTTCTGTTAAGAATTCCTTACACACTTCCATTAATATCTTCTTGACCTCTCTAGCAGCATTCATATGATTTCCAACAGAACTCAGAATAATTTTCAATATATCTTCAACTATCAACAATGAATTTTCTTTATTTACTCAGACATCTCTCTTGTCCCTCAATAGTAAAGATATATTTTTACAGACTTTAAAACCCCTTCATCCATTTTTATTGGCATTATTATTTACAAGAAATTTTCACTGATAAAACACGATGTAAAGACATTTTCAACATCGGTTTTCTCTCTCATTCTTTTATTACATGGCACAGAGGCTAGTGTGAGGTTATTTCTTATACAGGAGACGAGGGTTGATCACATTGCATTTCACAAATCTAAATATAAACCAGCTCAGTTTAATCTCTTTATGTAGGTTGGACAATTTAGGGTCGATTTCTAAATCCGAAAAAAAGCGTGTAGCACCGAGAGCCAATGTTCTTCCTGGCCGTCCTAGGTACAGTTCTCATGCAAGCGTTCCATTCAACACTGATAACAACTGTCTCCCTTAAAGGCAGGGCCGGTGCAAGATGATTTGGCGCCCTAGGCAAGCCTTTAGATGTGCGCCCCCTTGAAAGTTTTGATAAGCTAATGTAGGTACAGTAACCCATGACTACATTGTTTTCATCTTGTGGCTTTATTACTTCACCCATGCAAATAACCAATTATTGTTATTACATTAAGTCAATAAATCCTTGACGTAACCTTCAGAGGTCAGGTAACCTTGCCTCATCCCGACAAAGACAGGGAAGGGGCGGCTCAGCCGCCCTGGCAGTAAGGGAGGGGAGGGGATGGTGGGGTTGGGAGAAGGGTTCCTCAGATGTCAGCCTTCAGGTCACTGCTCGACAGTTCTCCAGGCCGCCAAAGATAAGGACCCGGGTTAGTCCCTCCGGGGGGTTAACGAATAATATTAAAAAAGAAAACACAGTCGGCTACCGTCTACCTACCCTCGCCTCCCTCCGACCCCCCACCCTTCTAACATCCTGCTCCGACCCTCCACGGCTCCACCACAGTGTCCACCACAGTTTTCCCTTCATTTTTAATTTTATCCAAGTTTGCCCTGAATTTGTGGCGCCCCCAGATGTTGGCGCCCTAGGCGATCGCCTAGTTCGCCTAGTGGGTAGCGCCGGCCCTGCTTAAAGGTTGCTTCTGTCTACTAATTCATAAACTTATTCACAAAGTACTAATGATGTGAACATTATTCATAGTGGACAGATGGTGTATGGTAGTGAAGGAAACACCAGTAAGAGATGGAGGCTTATTCTGACATTTCGTGACAAGACGTTTTCGTTTGACGAAACGTAATAATGTTCCATCTCGTAGTCATGTTTCCTTCACTACCCGACTACCAAGGATTTGTTATCTGTTCGCCTTCATTAAGTCCTCACGGCGTCATCGTTAACATTGACATTTTTAGCCTTTAATAGTAAATTTGTCATCAGTTATACTGTAGTTCTTATCTATATTATATCTGGAAATTAACCTTATTATAGATTTATTTTACTTCAGCTAATGCCTTTCTTGGTGAGGTTTGCCAAAATAAGCTTCATCACGTCTGACTACACTTGTTCATAGTTCAGCATTACAGTGATTACACCTTTATTCTTATTCATCAAGCATATTTTCTTACAGTCTCGGCGACTATTCTTCAACACGCAAAAAAAAATGCATTACAATGACTTGATATTTATAAGTTTGACCGGACACATTCTGAACTGTTTCAAGACCATGGCAGGTTATAAGTTAACTCCTATTTTTTGGTTTGTCTTAAGTCTTAAATAGAGACGAAAGCTAAGGTGATTCAGTGTTTCCTTTTCCTGTGTGGTTTTACATACACACACACATATTATATATATATATATATATATATATATATATATATATATATATATATATATATATATATATATATATATATATATGTGTGTGTGTGTGTGTGTGTGTGTGTGTGTGTTTATATATTTAAGAATAATTTATAGAAAACATTTATATTTCATTTAGCCTTTAAAAGATCTGAAAACAAAACATGAGTGTTGTGAATTTCCATTTTAGGTAACAAGAAGTCGGGCAAGTTCAGATATTAACGCATCTATATTCAATGAAAATAAATTATAAATGACCAGTGGGTGAACTCGGGACATAAAAGAGACTAGTGAAATATTTCACTTTACCTTGTGGTATTTCAAAAAGTTATGAATTTGTGTTCCAGGATATACAAGAAAAAAACGTTCAGATTCATTACTTTAACGTTAAAAATCTTCAAGTATTTTCGGTAATTTCATACATGCTATCGAAAAATTATTTAATTCTACGTCTCACCAAATAATTACACATTATGCAATTAAACGATTTTACCGACCAAACTTGTTTCTGTATATAAAGTAAAAAATTAGTCAAATAAAAACTATTGTAAACAATAAAATGGGCTTTGAAAACACAATGACACTCGCCAACAGGCGGATATAAGTTTATTTGACCCTGGCTGACCTTACCAGAGGCAAAACATTAACACCAATAACAACAACTCTGACTACGACGCCCATGGTGAGGCGGTAAGTGTTCTCAACTTGCTGCTCATAATAAACATTAAAAGATTTTATTATTGCAACAATTATATATATATATATATATATATATATATATATATATATATATATATATAATATATATATATATATATATATATATACAGTATATATCACTGTAGGTGGGCGTGATCCATGTATATGCTGATAACCACATAGGACAAAATTATTTTGTTTTATGTCACTGATTTTATGATATCAGTCATAGGGTTATTACAGTAACTGTTCAAAAATTGCAAAGAAGCAAATAATATTCTTGTCTCTTATTTGGAAAAAGTCGAGACTTGAAACTTACACTGTACCGGGTAACTATTATTGTCAGCTCACGTGACCGCTCCGTACAACAGGTCTGATCTTAAACAAATTCATCTGATGATCGTATCGGATTATTTTGGCAAGTTAATTTAAATGTTATTTTCTTCATCAAAACCATATTGGAATTCTGGCAAAAATGAAAGGCGGTGAATATTTTGATGTTTGGACAAACGACAGAAAAAATACACTATATTTTTTCTTGCATGGCTGGCATCGGTTTATTCGCTCAATATCGCCAGATGTATGATCTGTCAGTCCGTAGTCTGCCGTACGCTCGGCTGCCAATATAATATATTGCACGTCTGTGTGTGTGTGTGTCACTATATCCATTAATCTACAGTATACGTTTCTCTCCGGTACAGAACTCACAATCAGATGCAAATATCGTGCCAAATGTTTATATATAAATTAATCCACACTGGTGAAGAGGTGAATAGGAAGGACATTCAGATGTTTTCTATTATTACAGTATTCGGCCAAATTAGGTTATGTAAGGTCAGGTAAGGTCAGGTCAGGTCAGGTCAGGTCAGGCTAATGCTTCAATGGCAAAAAATATACATTATGCCCCAAAATGTAAACTATACTACAAAAGACAACGTTTCAGCGGCTTAACGTAATCTGTTTGTATTTGGTGGATAAATTCAACTACTGACTGGGAATAGATGATTCATCTTTAGTTGAAAGTGTCAGAAACTAACTGAAATATTGGAAAGAATCTGTCTACCTTGAATTCATCCGTGTGGAGCGATAGGAAATTACTCCTGGTAACAGGATGTCGTCAAAATCTGTCATGACTAACTAACAGTTAGTGTACGAGGCTTTGCAACAAAAAATATATAATAATTAAATTGTCGGTATGAATTGATGCTTCTAACTATGGCTACCCGACTCTACTGTATTGTTCCGTGAGTTCAGGGGTGAAATGTGTGTCGGGTACTGAGGCAATGACGTCATTCAAGGCCAAGAGGTCTTCCCAACTTATTACCTCTGGCACTAAGAGGAAGCAAGCTACCTACACAGGCGACATAAGTAGTACATTCTAAACAAGTTAAAGGTGTTACAGTTGTTCGCAAAACATGGAGCGAGACTCTTGAGTCAGTGCGAACTTAACAATTAAGTTCACTATCCAAGTAATTGTGTTTGGTATTGCCACGTGCTCAGTGCCACATCGGAGTGGAGAATTGGGTTCCCATCTTGTACACTTGTGCCTTGAAATCAGCACAATTTAAGGGAAGTATCAGGTAAGCACACCGAAGGTGAAACAACCTTTCTGTGAAGTAGCATCTCGTTAATTGAGTGGAGTAACCACTAGCTACTGAATACTGAGATATGGAGATCAGCAGCCATGGAGAAAACAGCTAGACGCACAATAAGCTATTGTTCAGGAAGCAAGACAATAAAACAAAATACACTAAATATTTGTAAAAACATAAGCAAAATTTAATCAAACTTCACATACAATGTACACTTGTGCAGGTGTAAGGTGTCACACACACACACACACGCACACACACACACACACACACAGGTTCCTCATAACACCATCTGTGAGGAAATTACTGCACCACGCCAGTTCTCTCACAACACCATCTGTGAGAAAGTTACTAAACCACGGGTTTGCTGTTTAACACCTCAGGATATGTGACCTACGTAATCTCCATTGTAAACATTAATCTGTATGCTCACTGTATGTTTCTTTTCCTTTCTCTAATGAAAGCTTTTATAAATCTCCCCTACCCACTATGACTTTGTATGTAATAAGTCATTTATGTCCAATGTATATTTTCAGCCTTCGGGTTGCCGAACGTTTTAAAAAACGTTAATTTTTATTATTATTATTAATATTATTACACAAACACACACACACTACTACTACTTTGCACATGTCAAGGGCTCCATCTACTGTGGGAGGGTGGCAGCGTCTTTACATGATGGCGCCTCGGTTGCAGTCGGGCTAACTCGAAAGTATTGACACCTTCTTGTGGTGCTCCTCCAAGCATTACGATGTGGGGTAATCGACTCCCAAGTGAGGGGGTTGATTTGGCATCTTTTCAGGTATGTCTTAAGACTATCCTCATACCTTTTCAATTGCCCGCCGGCGTTACGTTTGCTATTCGTTAGGTGACAGGAAAGTAGCTGCTTTGGCAGTCTACTGTCGTCCATGCGGGTAACATGGCCAGTCCATCGTAGTTGTTCATTGATAATGGTAGCGTCGATGCTCCTACAGTTGGTGTCAGCAAGAATACTGGCATTTGTTCTCTTGTCTTCCCAGCGCACTCGGAGGACGGAACGTAGACTACGTTGGTGAAAGTTTTCAAGTGCCTTGAGGTGCCTCCTGTATGTGACCCATGTTTCAGTGCCAAATAGTA
This sequence comes from Homarus gammarus, assembly GCA_958450375.1. Lineage (NCBI taxonomy): Eukaryota > Metazoa > Arthropoda > Malacostraca > Decapoda > Nephropidae > Homarus > Homarus gammarus. Next base: position 56,964 of record CAUDMG010002256.1, on the reverse strand, counting down.
GGGTAGGCAGGACCACTGCTCGATATACGTGCAGCTTTGTGGATAATTTCTGGAGATGTTCGGGGTACTTGGTTCTAACTACAGGAGCGAACATAAACACCTGTAGAGTTCTGTAGGTTCTTATTAACGGAAATATACACGAGTGCGCTCACAAGCGCAGGTAGTCCGTACACTCCTATAGGGGTCAACTGACCTCACTCTGACCTCTCAGGCGATATGTGGTAAGTGGTATACTAGCAGCTTCCAGATGTCGCCAGGCACATTTATCTAAGCGTGTGGTGACATGAAACAGGGGCATTGCCACACGCTACTGACTAGAAAAATAATGTGTATATATAGAGTACATACATGGTATACATACAACATACATAATATACATACAATTTCAGCTCCCTACAGCTGAAGACACGATTTTAGAGTCCGCCCAAGGCTTGAGATGCACATCTAATTCGATGCTGAATCTCTTCATCGATGTCTACGGTGGTGAACAAGTGGGAGCCGAGATACCGAAAGTGGGCAACATTAGAGCGGGTAGTACCGTTAAGCTGGATGGATGGTGGAGGTGTGTCTGAACCAGGGGAAGGTTGAAAGAAAATCTGAGTCTTACGTACATTCACCTCAAGGCGGAGTGTGCATAAGCATCTGCATATGTGTTCAGGATATCCTGTAGGTCGTGTTCAGTGTGAGCAACAAAGGTTAGGTCGTCTGCATACTGAGGATCAGTAATGGAAGCTACAGACACCTTTGTTCATGCCTGAAGTCTTCTTATGTTGAAAAGACCCCTCATCACCCGGTAGTCGATGTTCACCCCGCTGGTTAAATTGGCACCAGCACGAGTAAGGAAGGCAGCCAAGAAGATGGAAAAGGGGTTGGTGCTAGTACACACCCTTGTTTAACCCCTGTTTGGATGAGGTAGAACTCTGACTGGGTGCCATTGTGTAGGACACTGTCGTTCATGCCATCGTGGAGTTTCCTCACATTGGCGATGAATTTTGGTGGGCAGCCAAAACGGGTGAGGGTCCACCAGAGGGCTTCCTTGTTGACCGAGTCAAAGGCCTTGGTTAGGTCGATGAAAGCCATGTACAGGTCACGATGCTGTTCTTTGTACTTTTCCTGTATCTGGCGGGCAGCAAAGATCATGTCAGTGGTGCCACGTGATGGTCTAAAACTACATTGATATTCTGGGAGGAAGTTTTCCGCCTCAGGAAGAAGTCTGTTAAGGAGGACTCGGGCGATAATCTTGCCAGCTACGGAGAGCAGCGAGATCCCACGGGAGTTGCCACAGTCTGACCAGTCTCCCTTGTTCTAACAAATATTGAAAATGAAGGCGTCTTTAAGAGCTTCGGGGATTTCCTCCTTTTCCCATATATTCTCCAGGAGAGTGGAGACGGCTGGTAAGCAGAGGTCCTCCTGCTTTATACACCTCGGCTGGGATTCCACTGGGCCCTGAGGCTTTGTTATTTTTCATCTGTTTGATGGCAGTAGCTACCTCATCCAGGTATGGAGGATAGCTGAAGTAGGTCAGCTCTGCATGCTGAGGGACCTGCTGGGTAGTCAGGATATCCACATCGGTGTTTCGGTTGAGCAATGAATGGTAATGCTCTTTCCAACACTGAAGGAGGCCTTCGTCGTCTATTATTATGTGGTTACCGTCAGATGAGCGGAAGGGGGCCGCGCCACGAGTGACTGGCCCATAAAATGTTTCAGTGGAAATTAAAAATTCGCACATTTTGTGTTGATGTGCAGGTTTTGTGCTTCACAAGCTATATTTTTAAACCGGTCGTTCTGTAGGTTGCAAAGTTCCCGCTGGGCTGCAGCTTTCTTCTTGCGGAAGGTAATAGCTTTGGTCCGAGATTGAAGGTTGTTCTTCCAGTCAGTAAACGCAGCACGTTTATAATCGGCGATTACTTTGATTGCCGGTTAATTTTCATCAAACCAGTCCTGGTGTATTCTTTTGAACTGGCAAAGGGTCTATCTGCAGGTTTTTGTCATAACAATATTAAGAGTGTTCCATTCGGTACTTGGATTTACGTTGTTTGCTACCACTGGATCCTCCAGACGCTTAGTATTAAAACCTCTTCTAAAGACTTGCTGTTTTCGCCGTTTCTGGCGACGTGAAGTAAGAGCTTGTACCTGACAAGTCGATGATCGGTGTCACAGTGGTCTGAACCACGCATGGCACGGGTGATGAGGACTTCTCGGCGATCAATTTTTTTTCTGACAATAATGTAGTCAATGAGATGCCAGTGTTTGGATCGCTTGTGTTGCCATGAACCCTCAAACTTGTCGGCCTGCCTAAACAAGGTATTGGTGATAGTGAGGTTGTGAGCAGCACACATAGTCAGGAGGAGTAGGCCGTTGGGATTACACTTGCCTAGCCCATTTCTTTCTATGGTTCCTTGCCAAATGTTAGAATCTCTGCCAACTCTAGCGTTGAAATCGCCAAAGCGCACAGCCTTGTCTTCTCTGGGGATAGATGTTAGCACTCTGTTGAGGTCGGCGTAGAAGGCGTACTTGAAGTCATCCTCTTCATCCAGTGTTGGGGTGTATGCACTGATGAAGAAGGCATGGCGTGAGTGATTCAGTGGGACTCGAAGCATAATGAAGCGCTCATTGATCCCAATAGACATTTCAGTTAGCCTGTGTAGGATGCGTTGACGGATGACAAAGCCAAGTCCATAAATGCGGTTTCTCTCCGCAGCAGGCTTACAATTCCAGAAGAAGGTGTAACCAGACCCTGTTCTGTGAGTTGGCCCTCACCTGGGAGCCGGGACTCACTGATGGCCAGCTCTTTTGCCACAAGGCCAGTTCTTCTTTCAGGACGTGCATATGTGCCAGTATCAAGAAGGGTCCTGACATTCTGTGCAGCGACTATAAGAAGTTGTATGGATTGTTTTTGTTTGGATTTGTGAATTTGATTGTGTTTTCGACCGCATAAGGATGACCTTACTGGGTGCGGTTGCCCAGTCAGGTTGGATTTTTAGGCAGGTTATATTTAGGGCACCATTTCTAGCCCCCTCCCCATTTGGGGTGAGAAGAGTGGCTCCTCTAAAGGGCTGCTCAGTCGCACAGACAGGACCAGATTGCACTGTTGCCTAGATCCCAGTGCATAAACGTCCATCTTATCTGTGCCGCCCATGTACAGAGTTGTGACGAGCGACTCCGGTAGACATCTCTGCCTGTTCCCGTCGCCATAGGAGTTTTCGGGCTATAGGGGTTTTGATGATGATGAGAGGTATCATGAGCCGGGTGATGGCTGTGAGTGAGTTGATTTATGTGGTGAAGAAGGATCACAGGCTACAACCACACATCTTGGCTCTCCCTTTTCCTAATCCAGTGGGTGCAAGTGTTGCAACGACTGGGGAGAGGGAGAGTTGCAATGGACTGCCGGTATGCCAGTTTGTTGGGTTTTGCTTAATAGCCTGTCCATCAGGCATTGCCTTCGTCCGCCGGTGTAGTCGTTGGGTTTCCATGGTGGTCACCTCTTCCGCCTACACTGCCGTTAGGGTCTTGTTGGAGCTCTGTAACCATGTCTGCCTTATACAGGGCTCCACCACAGATTTCTTTTTTCACTTGAGAACTGAACCTCGGCGAGGTAGGTTCTCCCGGCTCCCCGCTCCTTCCTCCTGAGGTACCACGTGACCATGTTCACCTTTGACCAGGCGAAGGTCGCTAGACTTGTCCCTGTCAAGCACCCTTCGTGTAAAGAACTTAACCTCCTTGTCCTGAGGAAGTTTTTTGACTCCTCGGGAATCACGGGGGTGACAAAGGTCGTCCGCCATGAAAGCGGTTACCTTAAAGTCACCTTCGCGGATTGGGGAGGGGCCAAGCAACTAAAGAAAACCAAAGAAATCAATGGAATCAAGATCAAACTTGTCTACTCCTTGCTAGACAACGCGGTTCCGGGAGTCATCTCCCACAAAGAAATTGAATATCTTAATGAATATGAACTTAATGAACTGCTCGGACCTGGGCTCTGTCTAATTATGAAACTATCCAGTACAACTGCCCTGATTGCTAGCCCTGTGGAACTTCCAAGCTCTGTTTTGCTGGGTTGGGAGAAAATCCCAGTAAGACCATATCAGGGAAGACCCACTCGCTGCTACAAATGCCAGAAGTATGGCCATATGGCGGAGAAGTGTCGTGCTCGGGAGGTGTGCTCGAGCTGCGGGGCACCCGGCCACACTTACGCTGACTGCCAGGCGGCCACAAAGAAGTGCGCGGCTTGTGGTGGCCCTCACTCCTCCTCCGACCGGGACTGTCCCAAGTGGAGGGAGGAGTGCAGGGTGGCCAAGCTGCGGGCTAAAGAGAAATTGACCTACAAGGAGGCTCTCCTTGTAGTTAAAAATCAAGAAAAAAACAAACAAGACAAGAACTACCAAGACAAAAACAACCACGACATGAACAACCAAGAACCCGATATCTCTACAGAAGACCAGAAAGAAGAAGACCAGAAAGAAGATCAAAAAGAAGACGAAGAACAAGATGAAGAATGGAAAGAAGACCAGAAAGAAGAAGATCAAAAAGAAGACGAAGAACAAGAAGAAGAATGGAAAGTGAAGGGTAAAAGAAGAACCAAGAGAAAAAAGAAGTCCAACCAATCAGCTTCGGCCGAAATAGCCTAACGGCGAAGAGGCCAGTAATCCCAAACAACTTGAACAGATTTTTCGTTTGAGGTTTACTCCCGTAACCTTATGCTGCCAAGGTTAATCCACAAGGCATCGGAGCGGTGATTGGTAGGCGGCAGGTCGCGTCCACATGCCAGTGAGCCTATGCGCCGTCCCTCTGGGGCCAACTGCGACTCCGAGATCCCCCGCTGATCTAACTTGGGCTCACGGGGCACCCAGTTACCGTGTGTTGCCCCGAGGTGGCACAGCAGGAGTCTTGACGGTAAGGAGGCTGTGTACCGGCAAGTTGCTTCCCTGTTCGCCACGAGGGCTAGCCAGCGGCGGTAGCTGAAAGCGAGAGGGAGCAAGCAGCGCTTGCACCTTAACACTAACATAATGCTGCCACACTAGACGCATTTCACCACCCTGTGTGCGGCTGCACACGCACACACGCACACACACACACACCGGGGTAAGATTTCTGCTACAAGTAAACGTTTTACCAAGTAAAAATGTAACAAAATAGAAAGATAAGAAAAACAAAAAATTATCTTTTATGTTTTAGTGTGATGAACTTTGGTCATGAAGCTGTTACACATAACTTTGCAGCTCACTGATGAACGTCTGAGCTGTGTCTATTCTTTTGTCGACAAGTTTACTGCTGACGGACTCGTCCCGGGGTAATGTGGTGACGCCATGGGGAACCGCGCGTAGGATCTGGTGGATGCTAAATTACGTCTTACGAACACGTCACTTCAAATCAAGGGATGACATCACAGGAATAAAACGGGAAAATATCACTCCAGAGAGAGAAAAAAAAGTCAGTTTAGTGGAAATACTTCTTAGCACAGATTATGGCTGTTAGTACTGTTGAAACTCCTGGAAAACCTTAATCTGGCAATTGGTTATGTGAGAACTGATGTGAGAGTTACGAATGTCACCCAGACAGTACCAAAGGAAGTGACGTCAATGATACGCATCAGGTCCATCACTTTTAAGGTAGAAATGAAACGGTTTGATACCACAGAAAAGCATCAGTCTGGGTCTTTAATGTCTATTTTAGTCACCACTTTATGATTTATTACTGAGACTCCTCTGTACCTGCGCTTTTACCTAAACCTGTAATTGAACTGATCTTGCCGAATGAAGATCATAGAAAGAAGTTCTAACTGTATCAAATGGAATATTAGTGTCCGTGTCAATTTACAGTATATTACTAATCATCCTAGTCAGTGTATAGCACTGATAGACGTGCTGTATTATGTGTCCTTCAGGCAGCTCTCACTTCTCCGTTTGTACGTCATATGGAATATTTTGTCAACCAGCTGATAATGGTCATCTAGAATCAATAATCCTGCCAACAGTACAAACTCAAACTTCTGTGTCAGTTCACAAGCTTATTTTTGTTGAATTAAGCTTTAGTAATTCATTCAGGGATATCATGCTCTTTAATGAAATTTGAAATATAAATCAGAAGAACACACATACAGAGTCGATGAAAATCATAATATTAACATGGCTGAGCCAGTTGAGAGCCTGATCTCTCTTGAAGGCAAATCCCAACGCATTGTTGATAGAAGGGAAGCATGATAAATTCAGAGGCTGCTAGAATGTGTATCATCACACCCACACAGTAGTGTTAACTCTTGCAGCTCAGACAGACAAAGTGACCACCACAACGAGAGAGAACGAGCCAGTTCCCTCATCAATAAAACTAACACATGCAGCCGTCTTGCATATTCTATGACTGTAATGGCCCTTAGTCCATTGGAGAATATGCAAATGGCCTTCTAGCCTTGAATGGACCACCAGAGCAGCCATTCATGTAATTAGCACACATTGTAAGTCAGAGGCAGTAACCTTGAAAAACGTTACACTGTTGTGGAAAAAGGTAGAGAGAAAGGAAGTGTTTTAAGGTTCTAACTCAACACTTAAAAAGAGGTGAATGCTAAACCCCGGGAACCTCGAAATGTGTTTTTATGGTCCACTCCGCCTTAAGATTAAAACAGGGACACTTAAGCCTAATCGAAAGATGATCAAGGCCACTCGTACAACCAACTGACATAAGCAAAAGAAAATACACGTAGAGCACAGTAGAGTTCCTCGACAATTTCGATAGCTCAATAGGTGGAAAAAATTATGGTTTCCGAGTTTTATATCCATTTACCTAAAACTGCAAAGTAAGTTGCATTGACGATTTCGGGTTAACACGCGTACTGCGAGGATGACGACAACACCCCGTGGTCAAAAGTGGCCGACGGGTAGAAAGGACTAGGTATCACTATAGTGGTTGATACTTTCGGAAAACTCATTTTGCCACAACACAGGTAAAGTGTATTAGTCCTATGATGAAAACACCGAGGTGTCAACACGTATCTTCTGCTTGAATCAGACAGAATATATTAATTGGCTGTTGAACTCTGGAAAATAAAATCCTCATACACTGTACGCTGCTATTTATATGAATATAAGCGGGGGGGGGGGGGGGGAGCCAGGGAATATGACGTTTTCAAATCATCCACAAAGTTCCGGAGATTTTACTGATATTCCTGTTGGAGTTAAGTTACGCTCTGTCAGACAGACAATCCCAGCGACAATATATATATATGTATATATGTGTGTGTATATATATATGTATATATGTGTGTATATATATATATATATATATATATATATATATATATATATATATATATATATATATATATATATATATATATATATATATATATATATATATACCTGGATCACGCGCACCTACAGTGATTTATTTGCATATATATATATATACTTCTTTGTAAGGGTTAATACCAATTTGAATATTTACAATTTAAAGATTGATGTTATACTGTAGTAACACGTTAGGACCACGACCCACTGACGACGGGTCAACATGATTTCTTTCATATAAAAGAATAAGGAAACAAGCATATACCATCAATAGCATACACAGTGACACAGGCGACATTGTCGTCTGCTGAAGTAGAGCTACACTCTTGACCATACACTGGTACAGATGAGGCGTATGAAGTTACACTCTCAAAGTCTGGGAAGAAAATCAGAGGCAATTATGCAGCGGATGGTGTTCTCACGGTGCTTACTGACACGCCGAAGATAGAAAAAGCTGAGCAGTATAAGAAGTTGATTTTCATTGCGACGCTGACCATTATAGTAACGGTAAAGTAAGGAAAGTACAGCTTCTGGACTCTTAACTTGGAAGAGAAAGTGGCTGGAAATATCAGCTAAAAGGTATATACTCGTAAATTGAGACGGGATTTTATGGAGGTGAACTAAAGAGAATTGGTACTCACTCTCCCAAACGTGATAGTCGTCGTCCCATGTGTGGGTGGTTATGGCTTTTATAGAGGGTGATAAACTATACGAAGCCCCCCCAAAAAAATATGAAGCAATGCAAAATAAAAATCACTAATTTTTCAGCCTTTTCTTAGTGTATATTTCCATTATTCAGAGAAACGTTGTGCGATACATTATAAATTGTGGCTAATCCTGGAACAGACAAGCCCAGGAGTTGAAGTTGGAAGAAGGGGGGAGGGTTGTTGAGAAGGTGATGTTGTTGACTTCCTTTAGGTTTGCTTAAAACAACCGACCTGTTAATTTAGATATATTGATACATAAACGTTTCCCTCGTGTGTGTTGTGTGGAAGTGGTTGTTGAAAATTAAAGTGGCAGTCGGCGTGAATGGAAATCGTTGGGAATGGGAGTGACTGTGAAAGGACTATACGTAATGATTAAATGAAAATTATCAAAAAAACCACAATCACAAGATACATTATTAGGAAGATGCAAGATGATCATACATGTTTCATTTGGATATGAGTTTACAAATACAATGTCTACTTCTGTTTGCCTCACTGAACATACACGTACTGGGCTTACTGGTCACTAGTCGACTACAATATTGTTACCAGTACAGTTAAGTGAAACATTCCACAGTATATCAAAATGCTTCAAATCTCACTTAGTCTACAGTTGCCTATTTTGCACTGTTATATGTAACCATTTAACTTCTGTATCATTGACACATCTGTTTTTACATAAGAAAACACATACATAAATAAACTTTCAATATAATTCACAACAAGTATTATGATGCGACTGAAATTTACTAAATTCAGCGAGTGACTTAACATACACTCGCAATGAAAATAGTACATGTTATTTTATATAATTTTCATACCTCTCATCAGAACTTTCCCACAACTTTTATTGGATTCTTTCACGTCACCATTCACATGTAACAACAAAACACTTCCATCTTTTCTCAATACACTATCAAATACTATTCGAGGGTGTATATAATTATACAGTTAGCTGTTCTAGTTATTTTAGGCTATTTTAGGCGAATGGATGAGAAGGTATTCTATAGATGATTAAGATTAATGTAAGAAAAGTAAGGGAGACGCCAAGAGTGGAGTGGGAGGAGACATACACAGTGACACAGACGACATGGTCATTTGCTAAAGTAAAGCTATAGTCATGACCATACAGATCAGGAGGTGTCTGTATCCCCTTGAAGACATGCGTATGAAGCTACAATGTCATAAAGTCTGGTGAGAAGAAAATCGGAGGCAAAAAGCAGCGGATGTTGACAGGGACAGGTACAGGTGCCGTTACATCACTAAAAATATAGTTATTTTATGTACTCCAATATCTATCCCGCTGACTACCTGACTACATATCTTTGATCTTTTTTATTTTCCTGTTTCAATCACTTGCCCACTATATCGTGCGTTGTGTTTGAACTGAGAACAAATACAGACTATTTGCTCTCATCCATTCATTCTTACTGATGTCACCAACCCATCAACCCACTTGACGGATTGCTCTTCTTTTCATCCATTAAAATAGTCATTTGAATAACATTTTTTTTCAGTGATATTGGCAAGCAGTTCGCAGCACCAGTCCCCTATACTGTGAAGTAAAATAGTTTACTGTGGTTTTAAATACATATTATTCTTTTGTTATAGATATACAAATTACATTGAATTTCATTGAGTTTAGGTTTTTTGCTGTTTTGAGCAATTGGATGGCAAGGAAAATTACTAGTAACAAAATATTTTATACCTCACAATTTATGCCTTTTATTAATAAACATTAATTGCTCTAAAAACTATGTAAAACACATTAAACATTTCTCTCTCTTTACATCTACTTGTCTTCAAATGCAGTAAGTTTCTTTCTCCATCTCAAAGAACGAACACGCTGCAGTGCTAATCTGATTAAAAAACAAAGGAGGGTACAAGAGAGGGATAACTCCGCAAATCCGGCAGCGAGGGACACCGAATAACCAGGCTTAATTAAGGAAAATACAACATCAAAGGACTCCGGCAAACGCTTCATGCAAATGTTTCACGTTCTTTACCGAAAGACGTCGTCAACTAACATCCCTTAAGCCACTTGTATATGAAACAGAGAGGCAACTGCTAATGTGTTCCTGTTGACAAGAATTCCTTTCATTGGAAATATTTCCGCATTGAGTAAACAACGTTAAAGCAAGCACTTTTTCAGCATCTGTGATTTGCATCCAAAACAGCAGCAGGTTTAATTTTTCTAAGTCCCTTTTTATTTCAGGTTTTTACTGGTCATTACGCTGACCTTTAGAGGTGACAGAACGTCGCATTTACTGTATTATACAAAGTATAATTTGCACGAGTGTTGAAAGAAGTCCCCTGATTTCGTTACAATTGAGAGTTGCACCAGTCTGACCTATTGCTTTCAAAGCGACAGGAAAATGTAAACAGCAGTGGTTATTTATGTCCTCTTGGAAACATACTGTATTTCTTTCCTCTGGATGAGTTTGCTGAACATATTACTCAAGAATTCTTTACCGTTTATCAAGAGAAGTTACCTTTTTATGGTTCCATCCTAAATTACTATATTCAGTGTGTTTGAAGAAATTGGCTACCAAGAAATGCTATTATTCTCATAGAAATTGCTGACAACGATATAAATATTGTTTAACAGAGGGCGCTCAGTAAACTTATCCCCTGAATATTCTTTAACGATTACATCAAAATCTATTATGCATTACTTGATCTTCAAACACTGAACCTCGTATGTCTCCACTTTTCAGTTTTAATAAGAAGTAAAATGTTTTCTCTAACAGTGTCAATTTTTACCTTGTAGCGACCACTTGTTACTCTCACGTTATAGGGACATTTCTGCATACGAAGGAACTTGGTGTTTCTCGAGGGTCTTGTGTTATAAATAATCTCTACAGTTCTCCTTGACACATCAATGGGTTCTTTGATGTTCTAATTACCGTCATCTTTAACGAGATCTATGTCTTTTAAAAGTAAAATTTTATTTAAGATAATTCATGTATAATAAGAGGTTAATATGAAATTTTTTTTTTAATTTGGGGTTATAAGAAATTAAATTAATAAAGCTCTCGTTGTGTTAAAATCGGCATAAAAACACTATTCCAACCGGGCATGAAAACCACACAACAGAAACAAGTTACTCACAAAATAAACAGACGAATTTTCGGGTTTTGTCATGTAACCAACCAACGTCACGCGGGCATATATTATCATCTCCACTACAAAAACAAAATATCTTCAACAAACAACTCTCAATAAATAACTATAGTTCTTAGCTAAAGTAAATCACCATAACTTTTTATCACCCGCAGTAAATCTTAGCCTATTTCTCGCTCCCACCTCACCACTACAACTTTATCCACAGTAAAATTAACTCATCTTAGATAACTGCTCGCTAAAACCTCTCAGCTTCACCAATTTAGCCTCTTCCCTCTACTCTCCTTCTCCTTCCTCTAAATCTAAGGCACTGGACGTAATAAATGGCCTACAAAAACTCAGGTTTCCGTCCCAGTTTAATGTCCTCCTCATCCTCATTCTCCTCCTGCAGGTCTTCTAACATCTGACCCACAAAATGTTATAACTCGGCCGCAAGGGAGCTGGTCTCCTAGTCTCCGGTAAATTGATCCAGCTAGTGGTGGTGGAGGAGTAGGATGGGGAAGGGGTGGAAGAGGAGAATGGGGAAGGGGTGGAAGAGGAGGATGGGGAAGGGGTGGAAGAGGAGGATGGGAAAGGGATGGAAGAGGAGGATGGGGAAGGGGTGGAAGAGGAGGATGGGAAAGGGATGGAAGAGGAGGATGGGAAAGGGGTGGAAGAGGAGGATGGGAAAGGGGTGGAAGAGGGGGGATGGGAAAGGGGTGGAAGAGGAGGATGGGGAAGGGGTGGAAGAGGAGGATGGGAAAGGGATGGAAGAGGAGGATGGGAAAGGGATGGAAGAGGAGGATGGGAAAGGGGTGGAAGAGGAGGATGGGAAAGGAGTGAAAGAGGAGGGGGGGTAGAAGAGGAGAAGGGGTGGAAGAGGAGGTGGGGTTGGAAGAGGAAGATGGATGGAAGAGGAAGAAGAGGTGAGGGTGGAAGAGGAGGAAGGGATGGAAGAGGAGGAGGAGGAAGAGGAAAGGGATAATTTTGGAACTCCTTGTAATTTTTTCCGGCTCTATGACCAAGAAGTAGTCCCATCATCAGCTTTTCAAACAATTACCACTTCCTTCTTCCTTCCCCAACTCCTAGAGAACTTGTTGATAAATAATCCATTCTAAAGAAAACAGTTCCCTCCTTCCTTACCAAACTATAGACTCATACTTCATTTTTAGGCAGTTTCTATAGGCTTCAGAAACTAGGGCTTTTTGAGAGGTCTTGGTAAAGTCATCTCAGCTTATCTCTCTCTCTCTCTCTCTCTCTCTCTCTCTCTCTCTCTCTCTCTCTCGATAAAAAAAGTTATCGTTAAACTGAATAAAACAAATACGGTTTGATCTTATATTTATTTTTAAACTCAGAAATTGTTGTATTCAATTTTTAAACAATCCAAACATAATACTTGGAAAAGCCTTTATGTAGGATATTTAAAAAACCCAGCTTCTATCGGGTTGGACGAGCATAATCTAAATGTGGCAATTAAGAATCACAACTAGGAACACGACCACCACACGTATACTTTATGTTCCGGGGGCGAGGTCATTGGTATAAAAGGAAAAACTCTCGAGGGTTAAGTTATTGTAATCAAAAGTCTTGAACACTTAGAAATATCTGGCATCTACTTCTGAGTTATACATATGTGACACTACTTGTCATCACATATTATGCCTGAACCACAAAATGGGATAAAACCCTCCTTAATACCTAAGATCTTAGGGTACTTACATGCCAAATACTGTCAAGTGTTCAAGACTTTTGACTCCGACTGTATATATCTCAGGGCATTGGTATTGTACTGATGGACTTAAAAGCATTCAAAATACATATCATTATAGGAGTAGATAAACAAGTAATGTATGTGCGTGCGTGCGTGAGTGAGCGCGTGCGCGCGTGTGCACAGGGTGATGTAAAGCGTCTAGTGTGACAGCATTAGGTTAGTGTTACGGTGCAGGCACTTGTTGCTCCCTCTCGCTTTCAGCTACCACTGTTGGCTAGCCTCTGTGGTGAACAGGGAAGAAACTTGCACAAGTCTTCGCCTGCCAGTACACAGCCTCTTCACCAATAAGAATCTTTGTGTGCCTCCTCGTGGCAACACACGGTAAATGGGTGCCTCGTGGGCCCAGGCTAGACAAACAGGGGATCTCGGAGTAGCTGTGGGCCCAAGAAGGACAGGGCATAGGCCCACTGACCTGTGGACACGTTCTGGTGCATGCCAACCACTGCCCCGCTGCCTTGTGGATTAACCGAAAATTATGCGGCGGAGACCCACATCAGGCAGATATGCCTAAAGAGTTCCAACAAGATCCCCCGGCGGTATTGGTGGAGGAGATGTCCAACATGGGAACCCAACGACTACACTGGTGGATTAAGGCAATACATGATGGACAGGCTACTAAGGCGAAAACCAATGAACTGGGCTATCGGCTGTCCATTGCAACTCTTCCTCTCCCCAGTCGTTGCAACAGTTGCAGCACAGGATCAGGAAAAGGGAGAGCCAAAATGTGTGGTTGCAGCTTTCGCTCCTCCCTCACCACAAGAATCAACTCACGCACAGCTATCATCCACATCATCACACCTCTCCTCATCATCAAAACCCCGACAGACGAGCGGCGACGGGGAAAGGCACAGATGGCTGCCGGGAGTCTCTCGTCACAACTCTGCACATGGGCGACATATATAAGATGGTCATTTATACATTGGGATCTAGGCAGCAGTGCAATCCGGTCCTGTCTATGCAACTATGCAGCCCCCTCGAGGACCCACTCTTTTCACCCCACATGTGGAGGGGGCTAGAAAGGGTGCCCTAAACATAGCCTGCCTAAAGAACCAACCTGACTGGGCAACCGCACCCAGTAAAGTCATCCATATGCGGTCAAACACACAATCATAATAACAGACAAAAAAAAAAAAAACTACACGAACTCTTATAGTCCCTGCATGGAATGTCAGGATCCTTCTGGATACTGGCAACAATAAGCATCCTGAATGAAGAACTGTCCTTGTGGCTAAAGAGCTGGCTTGGTAAAACATCGACAGAGCAGCCATTAGTGAGTTCCGGCTCCTAGACGAGGGTCGATTCACAGAACGGAGGTCTGGTTATACCATCTTTTGGAAGGGTAAGCCTGTTGCGAGGAGAAACTGCATTTATGGAGTTGGCTTTCCTATCCGCCAATGGAACCTACATAGGCTAACTGAAATGCCTGATGGAATCAACGAGCGCCTCATGACGCTCCGACTCCCACTGAATCCCTCACGTCATGCCTTTTTCATCAGTGCATAAGCCCCAACACTGGACGCAGAGGATGACATCAAGGAGGTCTTTTATGCTGACCTTAACAGATTGCTAACCTCTATTTCCAGAGAAGATAAGGTTATGCTCCTTTGGTGACTTCAGTGCCAGAGTTGGCAGAAATGCTGAAATTTGGCAGGGAATCATAAGGAGAAATGGATTAGGCAAGTGTAATCCCACCGGCCTATTCCTCCTCGGCAAGTGTGCTGCACACAACCTCACTATCACCAATACCTTGATTAGGCAGGCCGACAAGTTCAAGGGATCGTGGCAACATCAACGATCCAAGCACTGGCATCTCATTCCCTACATTATTGTCAGAGAAAGAGATCGCCCTGATGTCCTCATCACCCAAACCATGAGTGGCTCAGACCATTGCGACACTGATCATCGTCTCGTCAGAGCCAAGGTCTCACTTCACGTCGCCCCAAAACGGCGAGGGCAACAAACCTCCAGAAAAGGCTTTTACACAAAGCGTTTGGGGAATCCAGTGGCATCACATGCTTTCAGAGAGCAGCTTGAGCATGGGCAGATAAACAACCCGACAACAAACAACCCAAATCCTAGTGCCGAATGGGGTATTCTCGACACTGTCATGACAAAAACCTGCAAAAAGACCCTCGGCCAGATCGAAAGAATACACTAGGACTGGTTTGATGAAAATAACCCTGAATCAATGTATTCATCGATGATAAACGCGCTGCTTTAACTGACTGGCAGAACAACCCTCAGTCTCGAACCAAAGCTGATACCTTCCGCAAGAAGAAAGCAGTAGCCCAGTGCGAACTTCACAATCTAAAGAAAGACTGGTTTAAAAACAGAGCATAAAATGCAAAAAAATGCAGATCAATACAAGATGCACGAATTTCTCAAGTCCACTTAAACATTTTATGCGCCAATCACTCATGGCACAGCCCCCTCCATCTCACCCGACGGTAAGTCCATAATTAAAGACGAAGAAGGCAACCTACAGTGCTGGAAAGAGCACTATAATTCGCTGCTCTATCAAAACACTATGTGGATGTCCGGAGTACCTAGAAGGTCCCTCAGCATCCAGAGCTGTCACACCTCAGCTATCCTCTATCCATGAATGAAGTAGCTACTGCCATCAAACACATGAAAAATAATAAAGCCTCAGGGCCTGATGGAATCCCGGCCGAGGTGTATAAAGCAGGAGGACCTCTGCTACCAGCTGTCTCCACTCTCTCCTGGAGAATATATGAGAAAAGGAGGAAATTCCCCAAGCTTTTAAAGACGTCTCAATCGTCAATATTTATAATAGCAAGAGAGACTGGTCAGACTGTGGTAACTACCACAGGATCTTGCTGCTGTCCATAGCTGGCAAGATTATTGCCCGAGTCCTCCTAAACAGACTTTTTCTTGAGGCAGAAAACTTCCTCCCAGAATCTCAATGTGGCTTTAGACCATCACGTGGCCAGATACAGGAAAAGTGCAGAGAACAGCTTCGTGACCTGTACATGGCCTTGATCGACCTAACCAAGGCCTTCGACTCAGTCAACAGGGAAGCCCACTGGCGGACCCTCAGTCGTTTATGGCTCTCCACCAAAATTCGTCGCCATAGTGAGGCAACGCCACGATGGCATGAATGGAAGTGGCCTACACATGGCACCCAGTCTGAGTTCTTCCGCATCCAAACGGGTGTAAAACATGGTTGTGTACTAATAGCAACTCTCTTTTCCATTTTCTTGGCTGCCTTCCTTACCTGTGCCAGTGCCAATTTAGTTGGCGGGGTGGATATTCAGTAACGGAAGAAGGGTAATGGCAGCTTCCATTACTCAACTTCAGTATATAGGTGACTTCATTCTTTTTTTTTCATAAAAATTGTGAACTATAAGAAATCCTGAACACCTACACAGGTGCGTATGCACACTTCGGCCTTAAAGTGAAAATATGTACGATTTTGATTCTCTTTCAGCCTGCCCCTGGTTCAGCCACACCCCCACCATCCATCCGGGTTAACTGTACTACCCTCTTTAATGTAATCCTCTTCCGGTGCCTTGACTCCCACCTGTCCACCACCGCAGACATCGATGAAGAGATTCAAAATCGGATCAGATATGCATCTCAATCCTTTGGAAGACTGTGTAACCTTATCTTCTGATGTTGGAAGCTGAAATTATCTAAAAGTTGCTCGTGTATAGAACCGGGGTTCTACCCACCCCGATGTATGGCAGCGAGACATACTGTATGTCACATACAGGAGGCTCCTCAAGCACTTGAAAACTCTCTTCATCGCTGTCTACGTTCCATCCTCCGTGTTCGCTGGGAAGACAAGAGAACAAATACCAGTATTCTCTGACACCAACTGTAGGAGCATCGAGGCTACCATTGTCCACGAACAACTGAGTTGGACTGGCCATGTTACACGCATGGAAGACAGTAGACTGCAAAAGCAGCTACTTTACAAGTCACCAACGAATGGTAAACATAACGCTGGTGGACAACGGAAAAGGTATAAGGATAGTCTTAAGACAAACCTGAAAAAGTGGCAAATCGACCCCCTCAACTGTGAGATGATCACTCCACACCGTAACGCTTGGAGGAGCACCACATGAGAAGGTGCCAATACTTTCGAGTTAGCACAACTGCATACCAAGTCACACAAGCGTTAGCACTGGAAAAACGCTGCCGCCGCCCCTGCCGTACTAGATGTAGCCCTCCCCACGTGCAACATCTGTGGACGGCCCTGCCGATCCCGTATCGGCCTCTCGAGTCACCCCAGAGCTCACCAACGAAGGTGACATCCTTTATAACTTATACATTGTATCATAGCTGAATGATCGTTATACTCGATTCCGAGTGACAGCAAAGTAGTAATCATAGTAGTAATAGTAGTGTGTGTGTGTGTGTGCTATTTATATTCTGGACAGGTGACAGTGGGATAATTATGATTCAACTTTAACAATTAACAATAAACTCAACGAGATGGAGTAAGTGTATCATCCTAGACATCAGATCCTCTCCTCTCTTACGTATGAACTTAACACATTAATTTGAGAACTCAGAGGAGCTAGTACAGTAACTTCCTCTCAGAACTTGGAATCCTGCCAAATAAAACACAGTATAAAAAAACGACAGACTGATAGAGTACAGGAAGGAGGAGGGGCGGAAGTCGTGCAATGTTTTTGGTCACACTGATATTTATGATTTATTTGTTTATTTTTCAAGTTTACAAACCAGCTACAAAGAAGTCGTTCGTAAGGCAAAACGCAGCTCGAATACATCCGCCTTGCTTCATGAGATCCCTATAGTCACATCTCTTATATCTTGATCTCTCATAAATAAGAGTTTGTACGATTTAGTAGATATTTAATTAGCTTATTTACTCAGCTTACATAGTTATGGCATTTTGAAAACAACGTTTCAGATATGAACTATGAACTGGCATAAGAAAAAAAAATTATGAAGATAAAAATTCACAATGTTTGGTTGGGTCGATGATATTGGCAAACGTCCAGAAGTGTTGTGCCGGGATATTTAAACAGATCCCTGGTCCTGAATACAAGTGAATATTCAAACTCAATTAAGTGTGTGTGTGTGTGTGTGTGTGTGTGTGTGTGTGTATGTGTGTGTGAATGTGTGAATGTGTGTACGTGTGTGTGTGTGTGTGTGTGTACGTGTGTGTATGTGTATGACATTATGCTCTGTTAACACATAGATGATGCCCTATCAAAGAATATTTGATTGGCCTCTTTAAAGTAAAGGCGTTCTGAAATAAAAAAAAAAATATACCCGCTCACACTATACATACCAATGTTGGCTAAGTAAACAGGTAAAAAGCTGAAGGATTGCCTTCGACATTTTCTTACGATCAAGGACAGTTCTGCTTTCATCCTAGAATCAAAGTCACTGTTACGTATAATATATCGTTTAAGTTATTATTCCTATTAAAAAAGTAGAAACCAGAGAATCACGTCTATAGACCAAAGGTAAATATTACAGAAGGACCAGAAGTTTCCGAGACCCCTGCTGTCACTCGCATAATTGTAATATATGAAGTATAATATTTTGTTTTACCAAGTCATGTGAAAATACGAGACTTTTCCAATTATTTAAAATGAAAAAAGTGTGCGTGCGTGTGTGTGTGTGTGTGTGTGTTATTGTGTGTGTGCATAAATAAGCAGTCCAAAGTCGTTAATTAACTTATGTATTTAGATTACATGGCAGAAAGCCCTTATTTAATCATCAGGCCCTAAAAGGAATAATGAATAAATAAACAATACGAAAACACGAAATATTAATACAGATATAAATTATATAAGGTTTAAACTAGGAGTAAGTGATTTTTGTTCAATAGAATTATAATTTAAGGCTTTTTTTTTACTCTGCCCGGTATCTGTTTAGTCATTTCTCATCGGCCGGTCCAAAGTGAGTAGGGTGTAGAAAGATGTCAGTTCTTTGTTTACCGTGATGTAAGACTTTTTCGAAGAATTTTATTACCTATATAATTGATTTAATCTGAGAGATGACCTGGAACAGCTTATTTTCATAAGGTAAAGGGTTTTTAGACTTGCCGGAATTCTACCCCGATAACTGCTACTACTACTATTATTATTATCACTATTTTTGTTTATTTGAAATTGTGGCTTCCTGCCTCCCCCAATAGCCACACCTTCGCCGCCATTTTATTACATTAAAATTAAATATCCTAATCCAAAAGTAGCTACCCTAGCTATGTTCGAGTTAGTTGAGTTGCAGATCTATGCGGCATTCAGTGACTGTTGCCTCATAGTCAATGTCTGCGGCCGTTGTCGGCTTTGGGTGCGAAGATCTCGCTCCCCTCAGGCAAAGCAATGCAGACCTAAGCAGAGAGAAGGACAGTCGGCATCTCAACCAGGCTGTAACGCAACTCCTAAGCTGCTGCTTCTGTTCAGATAACACCTCAACTAGTCTTGCATCGAAACACCTTGCACTTGGTCCCACCCCACCAGATTGTGAACACCAAAGGAGTGAAGCTGTCTTGATCAACGTTCCGAATTCTCTTCCAATATGCCCTGTTCTTGTCATTCCCGTTCCTTCTGTGTGCTGCATCGAGAGCTAGGTTACAGTGATATGTGGCCATGGGGACGAAAATCCTTGTCAAAGAATGCTAGCTGTCCCCGCGTCCCGAATCCTCGAGCACTGACGTCCACACGGGCTCCGTTGGATGTGTTTGAATTCCTGTGATGGAAATTCTCACCGTCCAATGGAAGGAGAGTCGGTTAAACCGTGACATCAAGGCAAATTTCCTTCAACATATTTGCTGCGAGATCCCTTACTTCGTCATGCCTCATGCATACTAAGTCCCTTTTCTTGCACACCATGGCGTGGTCGATGTCGTAGGATGAGCCACACACGCACTGGAAGGACAAACCTTCTACTGGCCAAATATACCTTAGAGCAATGGCATCTGTAAATTCTTGTTTATTAAGGCTGAAACCTCTTGCCCTTATCGGTAACGTTGTTAGCCAGTTCGAGGCGTCCACCTCCTGCGCTATAGCTACTTATTTTTTCTTTAAGTTCACTACAATTGCAACATCAGTTGATGAAGTTTAAAACTTTGGGTGGGCTGCCGTTCTGTCGTAACGGACTGTCTTTGTTTTATTCGTTGGTATCCACCTGATGCTGCATTCTGAGCTATTATGTACTCAGTGAGGGCTGCCGTGAGCTTGAGAGTTCTTATGTTCGGTGGCAGCAAGCTCCTATGGATTAGTCATTCTCATTACTCCCAGTCTCGGTGGTAGTGCAAGGAGTGATCTTTCTGCTTGGGTTAAATAAGGGTTTTTCACTACTACTACTTTTTTTTTTTTAAGCGTGGCCTCCAGCCTCCCCCAATAGCCACACCTTCGCCGCCATTTTATTACCTTAAAATTAACTATTCTAATACATAAGTAGCTACCCTGGCTGTGTTAAGTTCATTGAAACGCAGATCTATGTGGCATTCAGGGACTGTTGCCTCAAAGTCGATATCTGCGACTGTTGTAGTCCTTAGGGCCGATGCTCTCGTTCCCTCGGGGCAAAGCAATGCAGACCTAAGCAGAGAGAAGGACAGTCGACATGTCAACCAGGCTGTAACATAACTTCTGGGCTGCTGCTTCCGTTCAGATAACACCTCCGCGAGTCTGGCGTACAAGCGTCTTGCACTTGGTCACGTCCCGCCAGAGGTTGTGAACACCGGAGGAGTGAAGCTGCCTTAATCAACGTTCTGAAGTCTTTCCCCATATGCCCTAATCTTGTCGTTCTCGTTCCTCCTGTGTGAGGCATCGAGAGCTAGGTTGCGGTGACATGAAGCCATGGGATAAAAAATCCTTTTGTCAAAAAAGGCTCGCTGTCTCCGCGTCTAGAATCCTCGGCCACTGACGTCCACACGGGCTTCGTTGGATGTGTTTGAAGTCCTGTGACGGAGGTTCTCAGCGTCAAATGGAAGGAGGAGCGGTTCCACCATGACGTCGTGGCAGATTTTCCTCAGTAGATTTGCTGTTAAGATCCCTTACTTCGTCATGTCTCATGCATACGAAGCCCCCTTTCTTGCACACCATGACGTGGTCAATGTCATAAGATGAGCCGCACACGCATTGGGAGGGCAAACTTTCTTTAGCCTACCGTACCTTAGAACAATGGCATCTGTGAATTCTTGCTTATTAAGGATGAAGCATTTTGCCTTTATCGGTAACATTGTTAACCAGTTTGAGGCGCCCACCTTCTGCTCTATAGCTACTTTTATTTTCACATTCTCTGGTACTTGTTGCAACAGTTGTTGCAGTTTATCACTTTGGGTGTGCTGCCGCTTTGTCGTAATGGACCGTCGAATTTTGTTTAATTCGTTGGTCTCCACCTGACTTGCTACATTCTGATGTATTATGTGCTCAGTGAGAGCTGCCGTGAGCTTGACAGAGTTCTGATGTTCTGTACGGGGAAGCTCCACTTGATTAGTCAATCTCATTCCCCCTAGTCTCGGTGGTAGTGCAAGGAGTGACCTTTCTCCTGGGGTTAATTAAGGGTTTTTCACTAGTGTTGGGATAAAAGCGACATTGACGGCTTCTTCCAGAGGGAGGAGGAGGGGTTCGACATCAGGGATAGAGCGCATCAGGTAATTCCAGCGATGCTTGACTCCATGGGTGAATGCCGCATGTGGCTTTGTTTTAGCAATATCAGACAGAGCTTGAATTTCCTTAACCCACTCATTCACCTTTCCCGTTACGTACTCGGTCTTGAAGTCCTTCGTGCCAACTACCGCACCTTGGTGTCTTTGGCCATCCTTTGTTATTTTGACCTCACGTCCACCGAACACCTCCATTGCCCGTTCATAAAGCTCTGGCTTCACAATGAGGAAGGACTTGCTGGCGTTTGGATGGTACCCTACAGGTATTTGTGGACCTCGCGATGCTACCAGGTCCCACCACCTTTTGATGTCCTCCACTTTTCATGCTCCTGTTAGGTCATCAGCGTATCCCACTTGCTTGACCTCGGTTGTTTCATATTTTATTGTATGTTGGAGCACAGACAGGCCAAGTGCGTACATTGCCATGGCGACAGGGTTCCCCTGCGTTGTTCCCTCAGTTGACTGTATGGTGGTATCTCCTCTTAGAGCCTTGATGCTTGTTATAAAGAGGTCTGATGGGTTCCTATAGGAGTTTTCACCATACATTGCAAGGCTTGGACGCTTGATCTTCATGATGTGCAGTGTATCCTTGCGGTTGAGTCTTTTGAATGCGTTGGAAGCGCCGACCAGAAGTACTGCCTCACAGCCACGCTGCTCAAATACCTTTCTCATGGTGTGAATGGCCGCTTCCCCTCCAGCCTGGTGGCCAGCACATACTTGCAGGTTCCCTGCAGTTGCCCTGACATAATCATTTACCACCTCCATTATGCATTTTCCAATGATGCGCCTCAGCACTTCCCCCACTCCTATAGGCCTCCATCCTGGATGTTTATCCAGGGGAATGAGGCGGCAGGCCGTCAGAGCATGGAAGTGGTGGCAGCACGAGGTTGCTAGCTTTCTT
This sequence comes from Homarus gammarus, assembly GCA_958450375.1. Classification (NCBI taxonomy): domain Eukaryota; kingdom Metazoa; phylum Arthropoda; class Malacostraca; order Decapoda; family Nephropidae; genus Homarus; species Homarus gammarus. The sequence continues at coordinate 34,592 of CAUDMG010002256.1, read as the reverse complement.
GCAAGGGCGGTGATGGAATTGCAGAGATCACTTGCTACGGCACCAAACTTGTTAGTGATGAGGATGACTCACCAACAGTTGCATCCCGGCCTGAAGGGCCAGCGCCTCCCTACTACTATTACCACTGCCACTACTACTATTACTTTTTTACGGCTTTCAACCCCCACTTATAGCCATACCTTCTCCACACATTTATTACCTAGTTATCCTACTTTGTATTATTATGGTCTCCAGCCTCCCCTTACAGCTATACCTTCTCTACCGTAGCCGAGTTAGTTAGGCTCCAAATCTATGCGGAATTCCGTGACTGTTGCCTAATAATCATTGACTGCAACTATGGTTGGTTTAGGGGCTGAAGATCTTGTTCCCCTGAGACACTGCAGAGCAGACCTGAGCAAAGAGAATGAAAGCCGACACCTCAACCAGGCCTCGACGTAACCTCTGGGTTGATGCGTCTGTTCTAATAATATCTCAGCCAGTCTGGCGTAGAAGCACTGTGCCCGATAAATAGGTTCCATCCCGCCCGATGTTGTGAACACCAGAGGAGGGAAGCTGCTACTACAGTACTGATACTATTAATACTACTACTACTAATAATAATAATAATGATATCACTACTACTACTACTACTGGACTAAAACAACAGTACTAAAAATGACGACCATTACACCCAAAGCATGGAAAATTTAAGGAGATGTTAACATCTTCAAGAATACGCATATGAAAAATAAGGGCCAAGATAAAACCAAAATGAACGGTTTTTTGGGGGGGAAAAGTAATTCTATTCATTAATTAAAAGCGACGATAAGATTATTTCTGCAAGACTGACGACCACCTGCCAAGTAAGTTTAATTAAGATCCGACCTAGTTGTAAAAGTGGGTTTTTTCTTTTATATTCATTTTCAACAGTGGAATTTTTCTGTCATTATAAGTCAATGGGAAAAGCAATTTACCTTTACAGCTTTTCAATCAATGAATTCCATTACCGGAGTAATTATCTTATATAATAATATTCTTCTTCCATATTTAACACGTTTGAAATAAATCTTTTATATTATGCATTGAATTATTATGGTATACAGAATATTAACATAAAAGCTCCTAAAGGAGATATTGAAATATTACTCGAGTTTCACCTATCAATTTCTGGGTTCGTTTTGTTAGACCAGCGCAACCTTCCTTGGTCTAAGAGATTATGTTGATCATACGAGGGAGGTTTATATTCCTTGAGTTTACCGTAATTAACTAGTGATTAGTTCGTGGTCATCATTTTCGTGTAAAAATTTCACGTTATCAGAACAATTATTTTTACGCTTTCGGCGGAAATTTAAGGTTTTAAGTATATTATTAGTCATGGTAAACTCACAAAATAAAATTATGTGCACACCATTGACAGTGGGTACCATAGGCCTGATGACCTTGAAGGGCTGTATGGACACATCCCACTGTACACTATCTTTCGGTACACAGGAAAGTTAACAGACACTGCAATCGACAGCCATTAATTTATCCAACTATTAAGTTAAATATCCATTCGCAGGTGGGTGAACTAGAGATGTCCTGAGCGCTTAGAGAACCCCAGGACTATAGGTAAGATCTGCACCCCCTCGATCTCTGTATCCGATATTTAAGTACAGTACTGGTAAAAATGGAATAATGAGTTAAAACCTTTACTACCCTACTTGGATTCATATTACACCAGACTAATTCTCCTACAGGTGCATTCTTCCATGACTCTTACCCCAGGTTATTCATAAATATTATAGTTATATTTGCTAGACTAGAGTATTACAATCAACTTGCATAATATAAGGCTCAACAAACCCCCAGTGCAATTCAGTGCAATTATTTACCTTAGACCAAAAAACAGCATGTTAATTACAAGTCAATATTTACTGTTGTATGCCCGACATGTTTCATGTTTACAACAGAGCTCATTTAATATTAATGGTTTGATTGCTTTAATTATCAAATCGCCAAATACATTTCCAGTGTTTCATTTATTTATTCATTCACATAGTGGAGAGAGCTTACTTTTCTGTAGTTTTAAAACGTTTTGACAAGACTTTCTTTGTGGCAGAATATTGCTTCTTCACACGTGTGTGTGTGTGTGTGTGTGTGTAAAGTAACGAACACCTAGCAGTTGAAAATCCAGTATCTTACTAAAGACCCGTCTGTCGTCCACAAACAGGGAGACATGAACCACTACTGTTTTAGGAGACAAATATTAGTGGATCAAATTATATCGTTTGTGCCAAAACCTACTCATTCCTGTATAAACGCATGAAATAGGTTCATATACCGTATGATAACGCATTAGCGCTCGTGTAGCTGACTTACGATCATTATTTGAGATTAAGTTTAGGTATTTTTGGCCAGGTTAGGATTTATGATTTAAATGGATCTTTACCCCTGGGATAGCGGGAGCCGGACCTGTGGGTATAGTGATAACCTACTTTAATAGGCGCATCACTTATGCAGTTTATGGTACTTTGTTCGCCACATTTTACCTGTCACAGTCTTGACAACTGTAATTGTGACACAATTTGTAGTGGCGTTAGCAGTTCTCACGCGATAACTTTCTATGCAAATTTGGCGGTGAATGGTAAAAAAAAAAATGATAGCACTTCCATTAACCAGTATTTGCAAGACTGACCAATGAAAATAAAGAAAATATTATACAGGAAACGCGCCTGAATGTTAGCTTAGAATTAACCACGTATGGAAATATTTCAGCTAAGACTGAAGGTATAGAATATCAGAACTTAGCTTTAAGATAGGTTTGAAATAGATGGGTGGGCCTTTTTCTGATGGCCCAGGGAAATAGAGTTGACTGTTGAGTTAAAAGGATATTTAGTCTCTGAGAAAGCGAAGAAAAATTACACAAACAGACAGACGTTGAAGATAACCATACCTTCCATAACCTTACGCTAGCATTACCAGACGAGCCTTAATTAACTAGTCCATTATTAAAGACATCTTAACTAACGTAACTTGCGTAATTGAATCTTAATTTATTGAATCATTACTGACTGAACCCAAGTCTGCTTCATTTAACCTTAATTTACCTAACTTTACGAAGCTCATCCATGATTAACCGTCATCATCCTGTCCTAGATTTAGAGATATGTTAACCAGTGTTCGACTAGGCAGGATATATTGGCTCTCAAGTAACCTCTGCTGTTTGTTAACATGATATACATTTCATTGCTTTTGGTCGTAGTCGTAATAGGAATGAAATTTTTCACTTTGACAACGATTTTCCAAACGACATAAGGACAACTCCATGCATAAGTATTAATGTACGTGACCATTCTATCATCAAATTGGACCCTTGTTTATGCAATAAGCTCTTTGGGAATTTCAGTGAGAGGTTGTATAGGCACATTTGAGATAGTCTTACTCTCAGTAAAAGAAGAATAAGAGAGAGAGAGAGAGAGAGAGAGAGAGAGAGAGAGAGAGAGAGAGAGAGAGAGAGAGAGCACATAATACCAGCATCACTTGCTATGACACAATGGACCAAGTTATTTTTTATAACAAATACACGAAAGCTACTCAAATGCAATCTAATTATTGACATTATATACAAAAGCTAATTTTATTTAATCAATTAATCAGTTAAACCTCTTAGGCTTTTTTTTCACATTTTACACAAAGAATGTTTATAGGACCCACAATGACGTGGATATTATTCTGATATATTTCATGTTTAATATAACATCCAGTGAAAAGAAATTTTTACATATTTTGCATCGTACCAACTCCATAAAATATAAGGTATACATGATAATGTTTAAAGTTTAAAACTTTTTTGTGAATGTGTCTATTAAAATAGTTTCACTCACGAAAAACTCTCTTTGAAATCAATTTTACACGCCACTGTTTGCAGGTAAAACCAACCAAAGGGGAAGCTGACAGAAATTGCATCAGGGCGAAGAAATTAGAAGGAACCCCCAATTTCCTGCCCTCGCCACAGTAGTGGGCTGTAACTTCCGATCTGAGCAGAACCATGACCTCTGAGGCTGTTGTATCAACAATTGACGGCACAAGAAATTTCATGTAGAACTGTTAATCAAGAACTTTTAATAATATGGCCGGTATTATTCTGTTCATTTACTCTAAATTACCCAGAATTTCATATGCGTTGTTATTTATGTTAGCGGGATTATTCCTACTGAGTAAGAAAGTATTCTACATAATATTTTCATATGTTTATTGTACATTCTAATTCCTTAATTATTTAACATGAGAAACTGTTGATCCCGAACCAATAAGATTACTAAAGTTCGTATAAATCACTTTAAGCTGACATTCCATAGATATGTTTAGGCTTCATCAAACTGGTGAAATCTAAAGACAAACTGCCGGTAGACAGAACAATCAATTACAACACAAGCTCTACGCCATGAGATGGCTGAGGTGAAATGTGCTAAATCCGCAGTCCAGACATTACTCTCGTAAGTAGAGTACATCTGACAATATAACCCATGTAAATATGAACACATGTGTAATAAATAGTTCATTAAAGAGTACAAGGAATTACAATTTGCAGATTTGATGTAAATTTGCAGAATGCAAAATCAAACAAGAGAAAATAATAAGATATAAAATAATTTGAGGATAAAATGGAGTGAATATAATTCCAGGCAGCCCATGTTTCTTAAGGTTAAATAATATTGAGAATAATAAACTAATATATTTCCTGAAACGTAATCCATCACCATTAGAATAAAAATACATTTGAATTAAGACTGAGATAGAAACTGGTTAATTAAATTTCATTAAATGCCCAAATCTCTATTTTACATTCGTTCTAGAAGACAACTAAATTCAGTGAAGAGGGATTTATTAAATGATAACTAAAAACATGCAAGTACAGTAGCTAAAACAACTATCTGTGCATACTTTGTGGGAAACAACATGAGACCATGGACGATAAATTTTGGTATATGAAGGCTGTCACTAGTCACACGTAAAATTTCGGAGCATATCGACCCCCACCTGCACAGATAGTTGTTTTAGCTACTATACAATATATATATATATATATATATATATATATATATATATATATATATAAACACTTCTTCATATCAAAATAAAATGTCAATGTTAATTCGTCTCTCACTGGACATTGGACTTGCCGTCAGCCTCTTTCATAGGATCCACAAGAAACAATACTCGTGTAAGAGTTTATATATGCAAATACAAGACAGAATTCTAATTCCTTAAATTCCAATTCTAATAGTATTAGTGAACCTACTTCTGTAAAAACATGTTTGTTTTCAGTTTATAAAAAAAATAGGACGTAGGTATTTTGCTTGTTATCAATCAATCAGAAAACCATCTACATCTGAGGGTTGGCGACCACAGATCTCCACTCTAAAAGCTGTCGGGCTGTTTTTACGAAACTTCCAAGGTTTTGTATCTCTCTGGGGACCCAATTTTTAATATCATTCGTCAATCCCGGTGTCTTCCTTCCCCTGGCCCTCCTACCCCTAACTCTGCCCATTAATATTTCTGTTATCATCCCCCCATCCCTTATTATACCACCAAAATATCTCGGTCTTCTTTTCTAGATATTTCAATTATTTCCTTTAATGTTTTCAAATGTTAGTACTTCTTCATTTGTTTTCCTATCAGCGTAGCTTGTTATAGCACAAAATAAATAAATCCTCTTACGTATTTTAAAGGTTATGCAAAACAAAATTAGCATTAAGTAGCTTGCAAAGTATCAAAGACTGAAATAGATTCTGCAAACAAAACAACGATTATTTATAGCTTCAACGATTTAACTGGATTATTCGATGAGAATCTTCTTATACAGAGGGAGAGAGATGAGAGCACCTGTGATTGCTGTATATTGTAACACTTCCTCGCTGTTGCCACATTGCTGGTCGCGGAATGAACGACGCTGTCTCTGACAGTGGCTGTGTTATTTTTAATCCTCTGCTGTTATTTTTTTCTATCCCTTTTCCTTTCCTCTTACTTTTTGTTTGCTTCATGCCTCTCCTTCTCTTCTCTTGTTTTCCTCCCCTCCCTCTTTTGTTGTTATTTGTTGTTATCATATTCACCACTTATAAGCGTTACTAGCCGTTTGGACAGTCTATCCAGTGTTAGTACAGGAGGAAACCGGGGACCGGTAAACCTGTGGTGTTTGGTAGTGAGGGTCACACTGGATAACACCCTTCTCACGTGTCCGGGCCGAGGCTCGAACCCTTATCACATTAGTGGGAGTCGTTATTCATGGGTGTTATTTATTTTTTATAGACATAAATGGAAATAATGTATATCGTGCAGGATTGGAAAAAATACGATTTTTTAATGAACATCAAAATAGTTTTTTTTTAAATGATTTCATTATTATATAGATTTTTTTATTTGTTATTTTTTACCCAATTATTCACATTTCATCTTTTATAGAATCATTCAGGCCTTTTTCTTTGTAGAATATTTAAAGCCATTATCTTTTAAACATAATATAGCTAATTTTTTTTCTTGATTGAAAAACTTATCATTCATTGAAATTGTATATAATAATGAAATTTAATCAAACTACTTTTAACTACACTGTTACTGGAAATAATTTTCCTAAATTTAAAGCAACAGGACTTCTATGAATATAATAAACATCATTGTTGAAAAAATACACTGAGATCCAGGAACCTACATATAACATGATTATTAAATGCACATTGAATCCAAATTAGTTATATCTGTATGAACATAATATATTAATAAGAAAATAATGCATATGATTTCCAGAATTGGGAAATAAATGCTTCTATATATATATATATATATATATATATATATATATATATATATATATATATATATATATATATATATATATATATATATATATATATGCAAGTAAATCACTGTAGGTGCGCGTGATCTAGGTATATGCTGATAACCACAAGGAAGGAAGAAAACACGAAGTTCCCAAGCGCTTTCGTGTAATTCACATCTTCAGGGGTGAGTACAGACTAGAGAGAGTAATACAAATCAAGGTGTATATATACAGAGGAGGGTGAGACCAGGTCCACAATGGTGAGGTATTAGGTAATGACCCTACTAATCTTTAAATAGCACACAACGGTCGGTGGTCAGGTCAGATGGTCAAGTGACTTTGTCTATCTATCTGTATGTTATTAAAAAAAAAGATGGTAAATAGTGACAAAGAATACACAAAATAGTGTAAAAATATTCTTCTTTTTTTTTATTGTTTTATTTAAAATAAAAATAATTTTGATGATCAATTACTTTTTTTCTCTGATTATAATTAATTACAATCACTTGTTTAAAATCGTGTGATATTATCGTGACATATTAGAGGATGATGTGTTTTCTAAAATTTGAAATTTATAACCAAGAAGATTTCCGCAGGTAGAATTTGGTCTAAATAAAGTTAAAGTGGTAATTTATGCTTTCATATTAAATATTTTGATATAGTTGCCATAATTATAATACCAATAACAAAACGTTCAACCATAAACTTCCAAATATAATAAAAATAGTAACTGGAATTTCAAAACCAGGGAATAATAAAGTGGAATACTTTCCAATACTAATGATACCGATTCAAATACATGTATCAATCATAACATTGATCTCATTTCACCAGTGGCCAGGATGTACCTACAGTACACCGAAAATTTATTTACCTATATTAATGAAACCCCAAATACCTTACATAACTAAGTCCCTCAGTACCAAGACACATAGTTTAAATAGTGAAATACAATATAGTGAAATGCATTAGTGATTTTACAGTAATTTATTTAATAAAGGGGAAAGGTCTGATACTTGGCTCGGAACCAATGAACGTGTCTGGAACAATCATCCAAGACCACATACCCTGGGCCACGGCCACGACTACTCAGCAACACGGACAGCGCTCAAGGCGGAGGACTCAGGCACCACACCGGTAAGCAAAGTACCAGAATAAATCTCCCTCGGCCCACTCTTCGCTGTGGTTTAAACTTTAGATAAGTTCAGAGACATAAATTCGAAGCCCCTTGAAGCTCCAAACACTCGGAACCCGACCAAGAGAAGCATTTTTAACTCATATCAGTGAAATATTACAACCCAAATCAAAATACTAGACTTTACAAAACATCAATTATAAAGTGATATTGTAAGGGTAAAAATCTATTTAATACCTCAAAATAGGAAAGTTCCCCTTTATATTAGTGAGACAAATAAAAATCCTTCCCCTATATTGGTTAATATCACAATTAGGCAATTGTCAAACTATTAGTATCTTCTTTTACTCCACAAAATTTAGAAACAATTAAAGGTTAACCCGACAACACGTCTTACTGAGTAATTGGCTTCTATAGGTCGCCTGTCGATGGCCTGTTTCTTTAGTGGCGTACGTGTGTGTGTGCGTGCGTGCGTGTTAAAAAGAAAAATAGTCCCGACAACATTTTAAAATAATTCTCAATAAGTATCTACCCTAAGGGTAAGCACTTCGGTGGTTGGAGTCATCATTTTACCCATAGTTACATATTTCACAGAGACAGTCATGGGAAATTATTTTCACATTGAATTCCAAGAGTGAGATATATCATCTCTCTCTTAACATAAGGAGTTCTACTTATAATATCTAATTGTTGATGGACTAGTGCAATTACTAACGCTGTTACACGCTTAAAGACCTAAGTTGTTGAAGGTCAATATTAACATTTTAACAACAACTCTCTCTCTCTCTCTGCTTTTATATCGATTAATGGAACAACAAAGAATATCAGACGGGTAAAAGTGTCCAACGCGTTGCATAAAAGAGACTTAATATTGGATATCAAATTGCATTTGATTTATTGCTTGATTACTTCACGTACAATATAAACGACCGTGTTCTTTTCACCTCGTTTCCTCTTTTTATAACTATCTCTTGTTTCATGAAGTGACGAAGAGTTTTTTAATCTGATTCTGACCTATAATATACTGTTCTTATTAAAATAATGTGTCTGTACTTAAAACGAGGTTGTTTGCCACGCCAACGTTGTTCTATAGTGTGAGGCTGAAATGGTAGTTCTCTCCATCGCTATATCTCGTGTGCAATGAAAGGTCAAGTTTCTCCTGGGGTGTGATTTTCTACAACAGTCACGTGAAAACATAACAAAATATCGTATGGAAAGCCAAGGACAAGGTAATCTACTCAATAAACTGTGGCTACTCTAGTGGACGTATTATAAATCACTCGGTTCTACAACACATCACATTATTATCTATAAAGAAGGACTAATTCATTAACTATAATTCGTGTGGCTCAACCGTGGTGGAAAGCTACGATGTGGGTGGAATGTCACTTGTCTCGCTAATGTCTCTTCATTATTCTTGATTTTTTGGATATTGCAACATCCTGGAGGGTGGAGGTGGTTTGCTCTCACTCAAGCAAGTCTCTGAAATATATTCATTTCCCATTTTGCTCCTCTCACAAAATCCTTTTAAATTTATCATTCATTTTGGTTCACCAAGTATGATTGTTTCACCTTAATTTTTCCTTTATTTTCCCCTTGGATATTTCGCAGGCTGGTTTAAAAATGATGATAAAAATTGACATTCTGTAGCTACTCATGTGTTTCCTTAGGTGTTGGTCCTCATTTTTGATAGGCGGTATATCCCCTTGCAATGAAGAAATGAACAATGGAGGGTGAGAGCTGGTGATGCTAAAACTTAATCTGGGTCACTAATTTGCACAACACTCAACAGAGATGCAAATATGAACATAAGATCTGACTGAAGCGTAAGTGGGGACGACTGAAAATTAGTCGCATTGACACAAAAGTAAAGTTCACGAGTCACAAAACTCTTCACTACGTAAGTCGAGTATGAAAAATTAAATGTCTTAATATACACATACTGAGAATAGTTTATCATAATCTAGACAGTGACATTAAATACAGTGCCTGCAGTTGTCATCAATGAAATTTCATATTTCAACCCAGTTGACCTACTAATTTTCTTTCATCTTACCACTGAAAATTTAAACTTTATTTTATGTAAATTTCTAATTATTGCTCAAACTACAAAGAGGTAAGGATGCAAATGCAATGTGGATGATTCCTAATTTGTTTACTTTTTTTCAAAATGAATTACAGAAGAAATGGATGTTTCCATTTCTTCTTGACTGTGCCTTGTCTGCCAATCCATTACATATGTACATCCTCCCACACTTCCACTTGCTACAGTCAGCATTGCCAATCCTAGTCTCCGTAAGTCGTGAACCATGGGAATATGAACCCGCGTCCCAAGCATTCACTCCTCCAGTTTATAGGGTGTTTTACCCACATATGGAGTCTCAGATATGTATAATATAGTTCCTTACATTATTTTTATTTAGAATATGTCCTAAATGTGGTAGATTCACTAACCAAATATCAATGTTTCCTATTGTCAATCCTAATCTTGGATGACACTGACTTATAATAACAGATTAGAAACATGATTGCCAAAATTAACATAATTGAGGGAATTGTGAGGCTTGGTATAGCAAATTCCCGTGATAGATAAAATGGCAAATTATTACTCAAATCAGCAAATTGTGTCTCTTTCAAGAATGCTATGACATTTAATTTCTCTGAAACAATTTGAATATCTTTTATAGTGAAATTCATGACAGGAAGTGGAATTAAAGCAGACTTGAGTTTTATATTTAAGGTAAAGTGCTGATGAGTAGGCAAGTTCCGTAATGTACCACAAGTGATTTCACAGTAATCCGGAGCCTTGTAATGCCCTTTCACAACTAGCTGCTTAACACCATCATGGCATTTTAAAATAACAGTAGTAGTATTTGGAAAGAACAAGTACTTCACATTGTGAAGATGAGTGTGAAACACAGTTTTAAGACTAACTGGCCTATAGCTGCATTGCGCAAGTGCTGTGCGCACATTGGTTTGTATGACTGCCAATTCACATATTCCCTCTGCAGCAGGAATAAACGCGAACATGTAGGCTGGACATACGTGTAGGTGTAGATATGACGACTTACACCGTGACAGTACCTTAGGATCCTCTATTGCCAATACAGAATAATCTTCATCTATTAGGAAAAGTTCTTTAGGCCTATCCAGAGTATACAGTGTGTCGTTAACAAACCAGGGGAAGGGTTCTAAATGCCATGCATTAAACTGATGTTGCCCTCGCATAGGAATGTGGATGAGGATAGCATTGTGCGTGAGAGTCGACTCCAACAGCGGGTAATAATATTCAACTTCATTGTCATTAAAAATAGGAGTTAAGTGATACTGCAACTTGGCTATCTGTTAAGCGTCAAGAAGCGTCTGCACAGGCACAAGCTTTGCGTCCACACGTCCTATCCCTGCATCTACAATGCTGTCAATTAGTTAATTTTTACAGGTTAAAATCTTTTGAACTGAAATTTCCGCAACATGCAAATATTCTGTGAAATAAAGGAGCCATTCTAACGTCGGGATTGATTTCTGCAACCTACTAACAATCCTCGATACTTGGTTAGACTCCGATATTATTGCATTAACCTTTGATTCTAAAGCAGTAATCGCATGAAAGGTTTGAGAAACAACACGATTCTGCTGAGATACAGGTTGAACGACAATGTTCATTCGGTCCCCCAATTTAGCTACATCATCTGCCGTTGCCGTGCCAAGCAAAATGCTTTGGATAAGACCCACAAAATAAAATAGACCCCTTTTTCGTCGTGTCTGAGAATGCATTTCTTTAGCAAGATCCACTTCAGACGCTGGTAATTTCTCGCCAACATCGACGAGAAGCTTGCGAAAGTTCTGGAGACGAAAGTGTAGAAGGTCAATAGTTTGTGAAACTATCGTCGATTCATTAGTAGCTGCACAGAGACCATGAAGGATGTCCAATGCTGATTGTAGTTGGGCGTCGACGTTGTCCATCTGACGCGGAAGCTGGAGCAGTCCATGGAGCTCATGCTTGATGTTCACCACGTCCTCAACTATGAGAACGCGTCCAAGAGGTGCAACTAGCGCACCAGGCTTGAGGACGGATGTGGACATGTCTGTCAACACAACGGTGCAACAACACAGTAGAAGCAACACAGTGATGTTTCAAGCCATTCTGTAAGAGATTACGCACGGTTTAACATCTACTTGCGGAACGAAGTTTCATACAATAGTCATTGGGAACACTGTGCTTCTGTACAGTCTGTAAAGAGGTGTCTATCACATCCTCATCAACTGTAGGCAATAAATCCTCATGGGTCTTTTTAAGACGATCCGCATGCACGACATCTGCAATCTGTACATTAGGCTTCCAAATTTTAAATTTGTTGCCTGTTTCTTTGGCAATAATGCAAAATGGATCTGAAAATTTAGCTGAAACCTTGGAGTTCCTTTCAGGTTCTCTTACCATAACAGCGTCCCCTACGTTTAACACGACAGGTTTAGCATGTTTATGTTGCTTGATTATGATTTCGGCGTGTGACGCCGCTAAATGTGATCGGACTTGGGTATGAATATCCGTAAAGACACGAATTTGTTTTGCCGCGAAATCATCCATATTATAAACCAGGTAGGTGCATCTGTAAGGATGTCGCAAGGTAGACGTTTATCTGTACCATAGACAATGTAGTAGGGTGATTTGCCCGTAGAGCTATTAATCGACCCATTGATAGACGCTGCAACATGCGGTAATCAATCTTCCCATGTGTATTGCAAATCACTGACAATCGGGCGCAGTATCTCCAGGATCTTGCGATTGGTTCTCTCAACAAGGCCATTAGCCTGTGGATGATAAGCTGTCACAAAACATTGTTTAATTCCAAATTGAGCACATATATGCGCTACTAGCTGATTCTTGAATTCTGTCCCATTGTCAGAGAGCAGAACTTTAGGCGTAGTATATGGACATATAAGATTCATCAATAATGCATGGGCCACAGCATTGGCCGTTTTAACTTTTAGTGGGACCAAGACCACGAACCTGGAAAAATGATCCACACACACTAAGACGTACGCTGATCCCCGATGACTCCCCGGGAGTTGTAACAAGTCAATAGCGACTGTGTCAAACGGACGGTCTGGTGTAGGATATTGTAGAATTGGGGCTGGTGATCCTGTAGAACCTTTATGTTGAGCACATGCCAAACATTTAGCCATGTGTAATTCTATGTCTTTCTTCATAGTGTTCCAGATATACTTCTTTCGTAATTCCACTAAGCATTTGTCACGACCCTGGTGACCTGCCTGTGGGACATCATGGAACAATGTCATAATCGCTTTGCACAACGTGTCAGGTACGACTATTTGAGAAACATTACCTTCTGGCGTCTTTTTCGACCTATGGAGTATGTTATGTCGTAATTCAAACTGACTTAAGGGAAGGATTAATTTAGGGAGTTTAACATCCTCTCCTGATTCGAGAGCAAAAATGACTGCTGACCATAATGGGTCGCGTCGTTGCTCATTTTCCAGTTGCGAAAGAGTGAAGGTTGATACAGGCATTACTGGTGCTAAATTTCTTGACAGAGCGTCGGCGACAACATTCGCCCTCCAAGGTAAATATCTAAACTCGGGGTCAAACTCTTGAATTGTCAGATACCAGCGTGCTAATCTGCCTGATAAGTTTCTGCCATGGAACAGCTCAATTACTGCCGCATGATCTGTAAAAACAATTATATTATATCCAAAGATAATGTCTTTAAATTTCTTAAGTGCCCACACAACGGCTAACGTTTCTAAATGCGTTACCGAATAACGTGTTTCAGCATCAATAAGGTTGCGACTTGCAAAAGCTATCACTCTAAACTTTCTACGCGTATCCTCTTGCATGAGCACGGCTCCGATTCCAAGACCAGAAGCGTCAGTAGAGAGAGTGAAAGGTTGAGTGTAGTCAGGGAAGGCTATCTTCAATGCCGCAAAACTATTTTCGTGTTCCGCATCCCATATAAACATTACATCTTTCTTGAGCAACCTTGTTTGGGGCAATGCTAACGTTGCATAGTTCTTGAAAAAAGAACGATAATATCCAGATAAGCCAAGAAAACTACGCACATGATCAACTGAAGTAGGACGCGGGAACTGAGATACAGCGTTGACTTTATCATCTACTGTGTGGATGCCCTCACCGTCAACAACATGACCAAGGAAATGGATTCTTGATTTTAAAAACTCACACTTCGAGAGTAAAATTTTAGGGCCTGCTGTGGAAAGTTTTTCCAACACTTCACCCAGTCTAATCAGATGGGAATTAACGTCCTTACTGACTACTATGAGATCATCCAAATAAGCGCAGACTGTGGTACCAATCAATCCGGCAACAGGGTGTTGATCATTCTTTGAAATGTTAGTGGGGTATTTCTGAGACCAAATGGCATCCGGAGGAATTCAAAGTTGCCCAGGGGCGTGCTAAACGCCGTGACCTCTCGTGATTTCTCATTGAGTGGTATCTGCCAATACTGCATTATCCTTACCTAAGGATTGCAATATGTCACTCATGACAGGCATAGGGTACCTATCTGGGATCGTTTGTTCATTGACGCGCCTGAAATCTATAACAGGGCGCCATCCACCATCCTTTTTGGGGACGAGGAATAATGGGGTATTAAAGGGGGACTTTGAATGTTTAATGACATTCTCATCCAACATATCCTGCACCATATCTTGAACTACAGCGCGCTGGCTATGAGGTAGTCTGTAAGCTGGTACATAGATAGGATTTGTTTCCTCCTTTAACGCTATATGATGGGATGTTAAAGCTGTCTGACCTAGCGTTTCCCCTGGCAAGGCTACAATATTTCTATAGTCAGCAAGCAGCTCTAAAAGGCGTCTTACCCTGAGGATGATTGATCACCTTAACATGTGGCGCTATTTGATCTTTCCTCTCCTGCCGAGTCTGTTGGTATTGCGTAACAATATACTAGAAAATCACACAAATAACATCCTTTCTTTAATATCCGTTGATTCTATTCAGAATCAGTACGTCTGTCAAACCACCAGGGCGTATCGTGCTCAACGTAGACTCACACGACAACCCTTTTACCTTGCACGTTTCCGGGAGACACACAACATCTGTGCCCGTGTACATGTCGGGTAATTCGACAGTTGCTTTGATGATTTCCTCATTCTGGTAATGGAGAGTACTCTTCAAAACTGCAGGTACTATCTGTAGGTTATGTATCTAAGCTACTGTGCCGAGTAGCAACCTTGTAAATAAGCTACTGTGCCGAGTAGCATTTATATATGTAATTACGTGTTATGTGGCAACATTGCCCCGAGGCAGCCATATGGCAAGGTAGTCTCAGTCTGACTCTGTGGGTCGTGCAAGTCACACACTAGTCACCACTTGTATTTCTCCTATCCGTTAATAAATGGACTTCACTGTTACCCGGTGTTTCCCTACCCATCACTGCCTTCTTCAAGAAATACTTGGAACCTTCATGGCGCAGTGAGTACGATTTGTGGACTTGCAAGTGCAGAAACAATGCCGACTGCCGGCAATGTGCGACTGCCGGTGATGTGCGAGTCGACTCTTAGTGTGCTGTGTTGTGTTGCGTTGTTTCGCCGCGACGTGCAGTGTTGCGCCGTCACAGTGCGTTTTGGTGATGGTGGCAGTGTTAGTGTCAGTGTAGTAGTGTGTCTAGAGCTGAGAGTCGAGCATTGGCCGGTTTTTTGTGGTACCCACGGAGCACGCAGGCGTACACCGTCCTCGTGTGACATCCGGGGAGACACTAACGTTTTCGCCTCCGCAGCGGCTCCAGCCACCAAGGCCACCACGATCTGCTCTCTCAGACACACACACACACACACACACACACACACACGCACGCACGCAAGCACTCACAGACAGAACAGTGGACTCTATGCGTTATTTCTGCTCTGTTTATGTCATATATATGTGGTTCGAGCTGATGAGGAGCCACTTTATATACTAAACAGCGCAGTTCAAGCATACTAAGATGGGCGGTAAGAAGGGACAACGTCAAGATGGGAGACACGACTCCCCGCCACCTCCCTCTCTACCGGGCACACATGGAGCTTCTGCGCCCACCGCCTCTCATCCTTCACCTCCAGCGACGGACATTGCCACAATTCTGAGGTGGATGGACGACAGGGACAAGAGACGCAGAGAGATGGAATTTCAGAGGGAGGAGATACGAAGAGAGGAGGAAAAGGCACGTTTTGAAGCACTATTAGCGACCCTGGTGCTAACCCACCCTCCCTCACTAGCAGGTATCGCTCACCAAGGCGCCAGTACCCTCCCTCCACCACACCTGCGTCCTCCAGGCACTCTTGCTACTCCAACAGCTCCCAAGGCATCTGTTCAACCCCCACCTGCCCTCTCACCAGACGTCACGTTTCAGCTTCTTCCTGAGTGGAGGCGGCGGTGGACATATTACTCCACGATGGTGGACCTTGATAGCATGCCTCCAAGCAAACAGCTCATCCAACTGTGCATGTGTTTGTCGCTGGAGACCCAGAGAGTTTTGGAGCACACGTTGTAAGTGCCTCCCGATTCTACGTCTTCAGTGACGGATGTGCTCGACCTTTTGCAGGAGCAGGTTAAGGGTCGGAATAACGAGGCTTTGCGTCGCCGCACCTTCACCATCTGCAAGCAGGCGAAGAATGAAGCCTTTGACGACTTTTTTGTACGTTTGAAGAGTTTGTCGGAGGAGATCGACGTCTGCAAAGCGCACAGCCGGGAATGTGAGGAAGCCTGGATTAAGCACGGGATCTTGACAGGTGTCAGGCACGAAGAGTTGGTGCAGCGACTCATCCCCCTGGACGCTTCCTCCACACTCCAGGTGGTAATGACTGAATGTCGGTCATACGAGGCCACCAAGTCCGCCACCTCTGCCTTACAGGCCCCACCTGCTGTGAGAGCTATCTCACAGTTCAAGAAGGGTAAGAAGGTGGCCAACAACGTGAAGGCTACCACACGTTCTTCCACGCCTCCGCCTAGTACTTCCTGTGGCAGCTGTGGAAAGCAGCATGGCCCCAAGACATGCCCAGCCGCCGACGCACTGTGTCGTGGATGTGACCGTAGCGGCCACTGGTCTAACACAGACAGGTGCCCTGCACGAGGCCACAAGTGTCAGGTCTACGGTCGCTATGGACACTACGACAAGTGCTGCCGCCAACCCAAGACAAAAGCCCGAGACGAGGAGGAAAGCAGCGCATTTCCCTCGGGGTGGTTCGCACGCAGCCCCCTTCAGATGGCCCATGCAGTCCCAAGCAGCAGCTGAGTCACATCAAGAGGGTGGAATCGACCCCCTTCCCCTACCATCCGCGTCGCCGTCACACACGGTCATGTGTCGAATCACATCGAGGTGATACCGGACACCGGCGCTGATACTACGGTGATAGGCCTGAAGCACTTCCAGAAACTGGGCCTCACCAAACGCGACCTGGGACCACCGCCGCAGCTGCAGTATTACAATGCGGACGGTTCCCATATGCCGGACGCTGTGGGCTCCTTTCAAGCGGAGATTACCTTCGGCGACAGGTCGTGTCACGGATGGATCGACGTGCAGCCTACTCTCGCTACACCCTTGTTGTCGTAGGAGCACTGCAAGGAGTTAGGCGTGGTGCCCAGAGACTTGCCTAAGCAGATTCCAGCTGCTCGGTACACCGCCAGCAGGGTACGTGAATCAACAAGAGACACACCTGGCGCTGCCGCACAGAGCTGCCCAGAACCCGCGTCCACTCCCGCCCCGCCTCCACCCAAGTCACGGCTGCTTCCTCTTCACAGCGAGACGTCTCCTTCAGCCGCAAGGGCCTACTTCCTGAGGGAGTACTCAGATGTGCTTGGCGCGCAGGTAAGGAGTTGTGCATCCCGGATGCCCTCTCCCGTTCCCCAGTCAGCCGCCCGACACCTGAAGACGAGATGCACAGCACCGAGGCCGGTTTCTCCGTCAGCAACTTCGTCACTTTGCACGCCGTACAGTCCCTCACCAGCACCCAGGCCTCAGTGTCGCCACCCGACAGCGATCTGGCCCTTGAGGAACTACGGACAGCGGCACGCAACGACCCCTCCTACACTCAGCTCTTGGAGAGTGCGAGGACTGGGTTTCCTCGCGACCGTTTTGACCACCACAACGCCCCACGCCCGTATTGGAAAATACGTGAGGACCTCTACGCAGATGGGGACCTCGTCCTCTATGGTGCCCGTGTGGTCGTCCCTGCAGCTCTCTGTCGTCGCATTCTGGCCCGCTTACACGACAGCCATCGTGGAGCAGAGGCCACCAAGCGCCGCGCAAGGCAGGCTGTGCACTGGCTCGGCATTGAAGCGGATATCGTCAATACGGTCCGTGCCTGTGAGCCGTGCCAAATCATGCAGGCCAGTCAACAGCAGGAGCCCCTCTTGTGCGATGACGAACCCACCAGGCCCTTCGAGTCCGTGTCGGCTGATTTCTTCAGCACAGCTGGGAAACATTTCCTAGTTGTCGCCGACCGACTCTCTGGCTGGCCTTTGGTGGTAATCTGTGGCTCGGACACGACGTCCGCGGCCACCATTCGCCACTTCCGGCACCTCTTTCGTGACCTGGGCGTCCCCGTACGTCTGCGGACGGACGGTGGGCCACAGTTCACCAGCCGTGACTTCACAGGATTCCTGGAGCGTTGGGGAGTCCGCCACATCGTGTCAACACCCCACTACCCACAGTCAAACGGCCATGCTGAGGCTGCGGTCAAGACAGTCAAGCACCTCATCCTCAAGGTGGCCCCTTCAGGCAACATAGACTGTGAGGCGTTTGACAAAGGACTCCTGGAGTTACGTAATACTCCCACCCACACAGGACGCTCCCCTGCCCAGATCCTGTATGGTCACCCTCTCCGCTCTTGCGTTCCTGCACACGCCAAGGCCTTCGCGAAGGAGTGGCAGACCAGAGCCGAGAGCTGCGACCGCCGCGCCGCTACACGTGCCCAGGACGCCAAGGCTCGGTATGACGACCATGCCCGCCCTCTTCAGCCGCTGGAGATTGGTGTCCTTGTCCGCGTCCAGGACCCGACGACGACACGTTGGGACAAGGTGGGCATAATGATGGGCGTCGGCCGGTCGCAAGACTACAAAGTCAGGATGCCGAGCGGCCGTGTCTGGTGGAGGAATCGCCGTTTCCTCCGGCCAGTCCCACCCCTTGCTGCTGGCCCCCTGACCGAGGACGAGTCACCTACACCTCATGAGGATCCGTCCCACAGTGCACCTCGACGCTCGGAGCGACTTAGGACTAAGAAGTCCGCCCAAGACGAAGACTATGAGAGTGAGGGGGGGAGGGAGATGTAGGTTATGCATCTAAGCTACTGTGCCGAGTAGCAACCTTGTAAATAAGCTACTGTGCCGAGTAGCATTTATCTATGTAATTACGTGGTAACACTGCACGTGTTATGTGGCAACATTGCCCGAGGCTGCCATATGGCAAGGCAGTCTCAGTCTGACTCTGTGGGTCGTGCAAGTCACACGCTAGTCACCACTAGTATTTCTCCTATCCGATAATAAATGGACTTCAGTGTTACCCGGTGTTTTCCTACCCATCACTGCCTTCTTCAGGGAACACTTGGAACCTTCACTATCTTCCAACTATTGCTGCTATAGTCACGCTGGGAAAGTGTGGGTGTGAGGTCATGGGGTAGCTCTGACGCATGTTCCGCCTTCCTCTTAATGGGATTGGTGGACAACACTTTCTATCTACCGGTGAGTATAGGTTCAGAATGACTCAGAGTTGTAGGAAACACCTTTAAACATAATAGTATTATTACGTGGATAAACACCTATCATGTTCGTTCTAAAGTTTGGGAGACCAAGTAACCCTTCAGCTGGAAAATTGAACTGATGAACTACATAAAAGTCCGCGTAGAAGGAAGAACCACGTCTTGAAAATCTGAGTGGTAACGTCACCATTCCGTTAATGCTCAACTGAGTACCTGATACTCCTTCGAGCTCAGCGTTGCTAGGTCTCCATTTGAAGTCGAGGTGAGGGAATTTACACTATCTCCTGATAGGATGTCAAGGCCAAAATATTAGCGCATGCACTCATGACATGACAACAGTTCCACTTTGCTAAGCGCCACTACTAACGAGGCCGCTATAGAAGTGCTGTGAGGAGAAGCAGGAAATACTATACCTATCCCTCTCCTTGCTGTGATGAGCGCTGGTCTTCCCCCGACGACTTGTCTTGGGGACGCTTCTGTTTACGCTTGTACGACACTTGTGTTTCACCAAAGTCTACATTCCTAGCCTTCATTACTAAGCCGCAGTCTTATGTGCTATGAGATGTCGACTTGTGTAGTGGGCACCACTTGCATGCCTTCTGGGTAGGTGGAGGTGTCGCCTTAGCTGCCTCCGAGTATGACCTTGTGAACTGCTTGGCACCCGATGTCTCCTTGAATTTTGTACTATTACCCTGGAGCTGGAAACAGTCTTCTATTACATGGCCACGTTTATTACAATGAGCACATCGTAAAGGAGTACCTTGTTTATATGTCCGGTGTTGAGGTGCAATCGAAGTCATTGGTGTCGTATGAGGAATTTGGGGTGGAGTCATGTGTGCCATCTGGGGTTGCGTCGTAGTCATGGAGGGCTGTGCCATTAAAGGGTCCGTAGCCGTGGGACAGAGTCTGTTCGCGTATTCAACCATATCTATAGGTGGTTCAAACTGTACCTCCTGTGCCTGGCTGTATAGGGGACGACGAACAACTAACAGGAAGGTAATTAATTCTATCAACGTTTCCACATTTTACCATCCTGGTCGTACTAATTTGAATTTCGGAAAGTCGCTTCCATATCCTGGCGAACGTCTCCTGCGATGTCGACTGCACCACTGGTGTCTGGGCGTCAATCACTGGCGTACAACGATCCAACTGGGACCTGCCCCCAAATATTCCAATAAGCATGCGCTTGAATTTCTCATAGCTAGGGTGTGTTAAACCATACGCATTTAAATGATTACCGGCGTAAGATCCCTGCATAATATGGGAACGTACAAATGCTTTTTTCTCTTCGTCACTTGTTATTTTACCGGTGCGCATGGTGTCTTCACTCGCACGAATAAAATGCGCAACCCGATAATCATTTTGGCCCGTAAAATTACGAACGTAGTCGCCACGTGGCATTATATGAACTACCTTATCATATTTAGTTGACATGGTAGTAGTATTGGGGTGAGTGTTAGAGGAAGTCATTGTAGCGTTAGTATTTAGTAAGTTAGTAATCTTACTCCTAACTGAAAGCTGGGTTAATAGGGGTGTTACTAATGAAGAAACAGACGCACTGTCACCTGGAACAGGGTTAGAAACTACCTGTGTCAACTGAGGCGAGATACTATATTTATTTCCAGACCGTAAGATACAACGGTTTAAGTCGTCAAATGATTCCTCAATTAATTTCTCACTACTTCCTACCGAATCGTCTAACTGTGTTTCTGACTCAAGTTCAAAATCAGCCTTTGCTTTAGATACGTAACTTGGATCATCTATTAGGAAATTATCAGCAAATAGATGCGTTAGGCCTACAAGTTCATCAGTTTGAAACGTTGGAAACTTTGAAAATTATCCAAGAAGTTCCATTTGAGTCAAATAATAATTAACGGTAAAAGCAAAATACTTGCCTCTCATTTACAAGAAATTATAAAAAAAATAGTTAAAATAATTAAACTATCAATAAGTGAACAGACACGAAATAACCACTGTAAATTATAGAACGTTAGTACACACGAATATACGTAAGACACTTATATCAATGACATACACCTATCCGATGAGCCTATCGTTGTGAAGTTATGTCTCGAACGTGTTCATGTGTGTACAAAGTATGTATACTTTAAATACCTATTACAGGGGTCACTGCTTCTGTATAGAAAACGCGATCCTTCTAGTTGATATCTGTAGTGGGGAGAGTAGGCGTGGCCTCGTCAATCGTCCTTCACTGCACGCGCCGCTAGCTGGCGTCCTTGGCAACGAGTATGACGTAGGATGACGTGCTGCAATCTGACGTCGGGCGAGTCCACTCCACGATAGGGGATTACCTCCACTGTATGACAGATGTTTGCTGAGATGAGGGGTACGAGTCTTCTTGCTTCTGCTGAGCCGCTGTCGCTTCTGCCGTGTGCCAAACCTCTGCAGTCTGGTACATATGGAGAACTGTCTGATGACACCGGATATACTGCAATCGACACCACACAACCGTCCAGCTACTTGTGAAATGTCACTTGTTAGTAAAGTTTATGAAACCATCTGCAACACTGTACTGTAAAATGCTGACTTGGGGCTTCTTTACTTGTTATTAACGGGATTTTCACCAAACAGGCTGTATGATATATTAATAATTCTGCATCCTTGCTGGATGATAGAGATGAGGAGCACTCACTAATTATCATCTCGATACGGGATATAGTTTGAACACTCGGATTATGTAACACGTTTTTTGTTTTCTCGTTTTCACAAAACACAGACGTCTTGGTATGTCTACCGGCAAATCGTATCCGTTAACCACCTGGCTGCCACCTACATGTTACGTTGGTTAATTCCCCAGTTAACCAAATTTCTAACACATATAATATAATTGGGCTATTGGTAACGAAACCCAATTGAAGTTTCTT
This sequence comes from Homarus gammarus, assembly GCA_958450375.1. Classification (NCBI taxonomy): domain Eukaryota; kingdom Metazoa; phylum Arthropoda; class Malacostraca; order Decapoda; family Nephropidae; genus Homarus; species Homarus gammarus. The sequence goes on along the minus strand of CAUDMG010002256.1, from coordinate 12,046 downwards.
GTTTTATTATAAAAGTATTATGTTTATAATTCCTGAGTGTATATCAACCGTAAGTTCCACTATTTATGAGTGAATGAGAAAGAGGACGGCGTTTATGTAATATAAACGTGGATCAACGTCCGTTCGATAAAAGTTGGTGTGAGTGACTGACTAAGGCATCACACAAGTGCGCGCTTACAGAGGTGCTGACATATGGGCTTCTCCCTCTTGGGAAAATTACCCTTCACGTGATCAGTTCATGTCTTACTCATAGTTAGTGGAAAGTTACAGGTGGTGAATCTGAATATAAATCAGATGTAAGAACCCATTTATATAATACGTTCTGTTGATGAGACAGGGGCCATTACAGGCAGCGAGACATGGGGTCACAAAGGGGGATGCACCTTAAAGCACTTGAAAAGTTTCACCAACGTAGTCTACGTTCCATCCTCCAAGTTCGCTGGGAAGACAAGAGAACAAATGCCAGTATTCTCGCTGACACCATCTGAAGGCGCATCGAGGTAGCCATTATTCATTAACAAGTACGTTGGACTGACCACGTTACTCGCATGGACGACAGTAGGCTGCCAAAGCAGTCACCTAACGAATAGTAAACGTAACACTGGCGGGCAACTGAAAAGGTATAAGGATAGTCTTAAGACAAACCTGAAAAAGTGCCAAATCGACCCCCCCCCCCCCTTCACCTGGGAAACGATTGCTCCACACCATAATGCTTGGAGGAGCACCACACGAGGCGGTGTCAATACTTTCGAGTTAGCCCGACTGCAAACCGAGGCAGGCAAGTGCTAATGCAGGAAAGAAGCTGCCGTCGCCCCTCCTGCACTAGATGTAGCCCTTATATGTGTAACATCTGTGAACTACCCTGCCGGTCCCGTATCGGCCAATCTAGTCACCTCAGAGCTAACAAACGAAGGTGACATCCTTAATAACTCGTACAGTATAATTTTATCATAGCTAGATTACACTGGTCTACAAAAAAATATGTTTTTTTCTGGCATGAAACCTTTTAACTGTTTTTTACTAACTTTAAGGTGCTGAATCCAAATCTGATCTCAGATTTGCTCCATCACGTAACGTGCCAGAATTTACTGAGCTACCAGAGAATGAGGATATAGACCGGAATTCACCTGTTTCTACTGATGAAGATGAAGAGACTGATCTTTTCAAGCCATCTGGTGAAGATCGTGAAAAGCCAACGTTGTTTACTCAGTCAGAATTGAATGATCTGGTCAGAGATATAAATTTGCCAAAACAGTCTGCTGAATTGTTAGCTTCCAGGCTTCAAGAGAAACGACTCTTAAAACCGGGCACGAGTGTCTCCTTTTATCGCAACATAGAAGAGCAACTGCGGAAGTACTTTCATTCATATGACCAGCTTGTTTTTTGTAATGATGTAGAAGGACTTCTTCTCTTCATGGGACTACCAGCATATGATAGTAAGGATTGGAGACTTTTTATTGACAGTTCAAAAAGGAGCTTGAAATGTGTTCTTCTTCATAACGGAAACAAGTATGGTTCAATTCCAATCGGACATTCTGTACAAATTAAAGAAGAGTATGAAAACATTAAGACTGTTCTAGAGAGGTTGCAATACCATGCTCATGAATGGTTAATTTGTGTGGACTTGAAAATGGTAAACTTTCTATTGGGCCAGCAAGGAGGGTACATAAAATACCCCTGTTTTCTGTGCTACTGGGACAGCAGGGCTACAGCAGACCATTGGGTGAAAAAGAATTGGCCACCAAGATAATAGTTTGACGCCTGGTGACAAGAATATCATTAACGATCCTCTGGTTGACAGGAAAAACATTGTCCGTCCTCCTCTGCATATATAACTTGGTATCATGAAGCAATTCGTCAAGGCTCTTGATCATAGTGGAGAGTGTTTCAGATATATATGCTCAACCTTTCCAAGTCTTAGCGACGAGAAGAAAAAGGCAGGGATTTTTTATGGACCTCAAATAAGAACACTACTCAGAGATCCACACTTCCTTGCAACAATGACTGAGGCACAGGCAAGAACTTGGAATGCTTTCTCTAATGTGGTGCGGAACTTCTTAGGGAACAAGAAAGCGGACAACTATCAAGAAATTGTGGAAGAGCTGCTCTTGAGTTTACAAGCACTTGGATGCAGAATGAGTATCAAGGTTCACTACTTACACAGTCACTTGGACGAGTTTCCAGAAAATCTGGGAGAAGTGAGCGAGGAGCAAGGGGAGCGCTTTCATCAAGACATTAAAGTAATGGAAGAACGTTACCAAGGTCGATGGGACTCGAACATGATGGCGGACTACTGCTGGAGTTTGATGAGAGACATTCCAGAAGCTGTACATAAGAGATCGGCCAAAAAGAGGAAGTTTATGTAACTGTAACTTGATCTTAATACTTGCACTATTTCTACCGTACATTAATTGTTTTTTTTCACCCTTCAATGTTACATTTAAATATTATATGTGCATTAACTTTCCAATTTGATATTAACAATTTTTGGTTATGGAAAAATACAAATCATAATGCTGAAAAAATTTATGTATACATGTTTAAACCGTCAATTTTGATCCAAAAGTTTACGTTTCCCAGCAAAAGTGCAATATGGTATATCTCAAAAACCTGATGTGATAGACAAAAACCAAAGTCATATTTGGATTCTGCACCCCAAATTTACTTAAAATCCGTTTAAAAACCTTGTGCCAGAAAAATTGTGTTGACCGGTGTTATCGTCATACTTGATTCTGAGGGACAGCAGCAGCAGCAGTGTTAATAGTAGTGTGTGTGTGTGTGTTTTCCATTGTATGGATAGTTGCTTCAGAAATTGTTTTTGTATGTCTGATTATCATTTTTGTTAAATTAATACATGCATAGCAACATTTATTAAGGTAAACGAAATACACACTATAATATATAATTATTATCAAAGCTAACCTCACCAATATAATAATATAATATAATATAGTATAGTATAGTATAATATAATATAATATACAACTACCTAATCTAACCTTACTTAACCTAATATAAGTAAAGCCTAGTAAGCTGTAACAGTGAAAGACAAGTTAAAACATTAAAAAAATAAAAAAGTCATACTTATTTTCAGGCTTAATAAATAAATAAAAAAAAAAATTATATATATATATATATATATATATATATATATATATATATATATATATATACTGTATATATATATATATATATTGTTACGAACCCCTCCACCGATTGTCTTCATCTACCTACCCAGCACCACGAGCAACGCCATCTAGGGACGAAACACGAGTATGGCTCATCTTAGTTACCACTCCCGGGTTTCCCTTCTCCATATCCTGGTTGTTGCGTCACTTCCGCCTCAGTCTACTTTGTCAGCTCCAATTCGATGAGAGGACACTTCACTCTGGGAAGCGACCACAGGATCACCTATCCTGGAAACCTACGGCACAGTGACTATTTACCGTCTTCTACCATACTCAGTAGGGTGTGTCAATTTAGGGGGTGAACTGGCTAAATTGAAAATCGAGTAATTTGGTAGCAATTTATTGTAGTCTTTAAGCATGCAAAACAATATTCTGGCATAAATTTTTTTTTATAATAAGTCCTACCTACATCAAATGGATTTTTAAATGTACATATTTGTGAATTTATAACATAACCAGCGTTTGCACACATGTTACTGTTTCAAGTTTCAAATTATTATATTTTATTATCCGTAGTCTATTTGAAAGTAACCAATGCCTTCATACTCTCTTTGCTTTGGTTTCTTGTCATCAGTAGTCTGCTTGCTATTTGTGCTTTGATGTAACCTTCTCGCCTCTCGTGGCTGTAAACATGGCCCGCTGCTTCTGTGACCATTTTCACACATCTCTCCACACTTTGAGTGTGGGAAGGCCACTTCGGCACCTGCATTGGAGTCTCTTTAAGGTTTCTCAATTCTTGGCTAGTTAGACTTGTTGTCAATGGTGGCTCTAAGACTTCCAAACTCAAGTCAACCAATTCTGACAATTTGGTGGCATTGACGTTTATTGGGGGAACTTTTCTTGAATGAAACGAACAGTCTCCCAACTGGTCGTCATCTATTAGCGTTCCTCTAATCTTTAGAATGACTTCTACAGCCTCGGTTCGGAGATTGGTACATTGACTGCAAAGCATTGCTTGCTAAACTGCTTCTGATCGAGCATACCAAGCGGACCTTCTTGCCACAGGTAATACGATGTCCCTCACTACCTTCCTCTGTGTTCTTACTAGCTGCAATTGAAACAAAAGGTGATTGGGCCCATCCACCCACATAGGATTAAGTTTCACACTAAACCACTGGGGAAGATAAACTCCAATAATAAATTCAACAATTAACCTCAAATTCTTCAGCACTTTGCCCTTCAATTCGTGTTTGGAAATCCAAATCCTGCAGAAACGAAGAGCTGTAGTTAACCAACGGCTGTGACTGACAGGTCCAATCTCCAAGAGAGCCAATGACTGAGGCACTTCTCCTGATCTTATTGCTTGGGCAATACGATAAGCATAGGATTGATCTGTGCTGAGATCTTTGATGACTCCTTCAGACAACACCGGAAGGGGAGGGCCAACTTCGACCTTTGGAAAGGTTGTATGTATTTCTAGTTGTGTTGCTTCATCCAGCATGATGCCAAGGGGACCTGACCACTTGTTGCTGCTCTTTGTAGGACCATCAAGTTCCTGGATGAGATGACGAAGAGGTAGCTCGCCTGTATGTAAATCACATACAATCCAAACAAGTCTTCTTCCTAGTTTTTTCTCTAAATGCGTCATTACACCCCCCTGCCATCCGGTGTTCACTGCAGTTGAATCTCCACCAACAGCCTGCAGTGAACTGCCAAGTCCTCTCTCCTGAACCCAGCATAAAATATGATCAGCAATGACCTCTGCATGTTTCTTCCCTTCTACTTCAGTTTCGGGAGCAAAGTGAAACAAAAACCGACCACCAGGCTCAGAACAGACAGAGTAGTGTTCTTCTTTGATGAGACCTGGAAACTTTCTGTTCACTCCCTCTAATTCTAGCAAAACTTTTGTGTCATCTATTCTTCCATCAAACAAAAGACAGGAGAGCCCTCCCTCGCTTAAATCTTTTTCATGCTGATCAGATATTTCCTTCATTATTTTTTCTTGTGCTCTTCTAATTTTATTATGATCTATCACCAAAGATACATCCTCTCGGCTGATGAGGCCTGCATCTATCCAAGCGGCAGTTGCAATTTCTGCAGCCTCACGAAGTCCAGCATGGTGGCGAATACTAGCTAAAGCAATGTTTGAAATATTTCTTGTGTTGTATTTCATTTTCTTTGGTAAAGGTTCAGATGGCTCTTTGGAACTATCATCTGATGTTGCTTCCTGTTCATCAGAAGAACTATCAAAGAAGTGATAAACATCTTGACACAGCTCTTCCTCTCTTTGGATGGCTTCTTCACTCTTCCTTTTCTTCTTTTGTTCCCTCTCTCGGATTTGTTCTCTCTTCTTGGCATTAGCAATCTGCTTCTTTGTTTCTGAATAATCTATTGAACCCATTTGCATACTTCCTTGGCCTTCTGCCTTTGTCCTCTGTGCCTTTATAAATTCAAGCTCTAAAACAGGGATCTTCTTTTCACGAGGACAACCACAATCAATGTGGGAATTATTTTCTCTCTTACCTGAGTGAGAACAGTTGGATTCAGAACATAATTGTATGGAGCACTTGCACGTCAAAATGTCAAACAGAGTATCAAGTGTGTGCAGAAATTCATTTTTCCTGGCCAAGTTTCCTTTACCAAGTGATGTTTCAACTGCTTTGTGCCATAATTTCGTTAGTTTTAGCTCAATAGTTCGACACTGATTAATCACAGGTGGTTTGAATAGTGCACTAGCTTTTGTCCATTGATGCAGAAGAGGGACTATCATGTCATTTATGAGTTCTTTATCTGTATAGTTCCTTCTGTCCTTTGCATTATTTTCTCGGAGTAACCCTAACCTTAGCATGTCTCTCACTGTTGGAAGTTCTGATACAGGAAGCTCCTTCTCTTTACCAACTAGCAGGCTCAAGTGGGTTGACAACTGACTTCTTGTCTTCAATTTTGACATCTTCACACTATCTGACAAATAGAAAAATATTTCAATGTTTCATAATTCAATTGTTGTTTCAAAAAATATCAATTTGTTTATCAAAAATGCTGTAACAGAAATAACATAATAATTTCTTAGAACATAATGTTTTATACAATGATATAAGTAACTGCGACAATCAATATGCCCTACTTACAATAATTAAAATGTAGAATTCGTCTGGTAGAGTAGGTGCAAGTGCAATGAGAGCAAACCACCGTCTATGATATCTAGAAGGAGAGTGAGCCGGGCGCCTTATCCTCACGCTTGGTACAAGTCAAAACAAGAATTAAACTGTCCCACACGGAGAGCCTGTTCATGTTCATGTTCTGACATGCATATTGTACACAAGCTATAGAACCATAAAATACTCCATAATCCATATGCTCACATGAGATTAGTTAATATCAAGTGAATAATTCTAATCAAGTCTCATTAATTTGTTGAAATACTGATATTTGAAACTTTAAGGTATAATTGATGTAGGTGAGGGTTAATTCAATTCATTTTTGTTTGCTAATCTCAAGTTTAGACATAAAGAGGCACAATATTTTGACTACCAAATTTGATTTTTAACATGTTGACAAAATTGACACACCCTAATACTCAGCCTTACTCGTCAGCCATCTCAGCTCCTCACTTAAGTATTTGTAATCTTGTATTGCCTCTTCCCCCTCCACATTGCTTCACTATTGTTTTATTACTATGTATATAATGTTCGTGTTTAGGTTAAGTTTGGTTAAGGGTAGTGTATAAGCTGAATATTTTGTTAAGGAATTTATGGTACTTTATTATATACAACAAAAACTCGCATCCTTTGTCTACCCTTTTATGTCCGATTGTCTTTGTTTTTTTTTTGTTGTTACCTGTTGGGATCTGGGTAGACGTATAACTATATTCTAAATCCCCAACTCGTAACAAATGGCGACCGTGACAGGACCCGAACTTAAGTACCATATTCCTTCCTCCCTTGTTACTCAGTGTTAATTACCCCTCCCAGTCACTTCTGTTTACAATTGCTTTACGGTGGTTTAAAGTTTCCTTCATGTGTGTGTGCATATATTGGTATTATCGTACAGTAAGAGTGACAGACGTAGGATAATAGGTTCCAAGTGTCATAAGGCTTACCTGTTATTACACGTGGCAGTCGTGTGGTAAGTCTTATCGAGTGTAGGGAAGAATCCGGATCTGTTTAATGCCGTACCCTCACTCCAGAGTAGGCTGTTCCATAGTCACTAGTTTAGGGTGAAGTGATATCTTGGGACGCCTTGCTCTACCAGGACCCCATAATTATAAAGCCTCCATTATTGTTCTCATTATCTCGTTCAGGGCTGTTAATCCGGATCTTTATATAAATGCCGTAATACGCCCTTCCTCTTTCAAGTATATCAGGGTTGTTAATTCGGATCTTTATATTAATGCCGTAATACGCCCTACCTCTTTCAAGTCTCTTGTCCTTATCTAAGGATCTTCTCGGAAGAACAATAATCATAAGTGTAATTTCCCTAGGTATAACTTGGTTAGTTTCCGGGACTTTCTGGTTATCCACTGCCGTGATATTTTCTAGGGTTATCCACTTATCTTAGCTTTTGACCATTAGTTAATTTATCCTATTTCTTAACAATGGCCACCTCAGGTTTTGATCTTCAGGATTTTATTGAAAATCCTTCCGTAGCTAAATTACGTGTTAATATCCTGAAGAAAGAATGGAAAGAAATAGCCAACTATTACAATATCCCATTTTCACAGCAACTGACTAAGGAAATGTTAAAAAATCATGTGATTGAAGTGTTGGTTCAACAAGAAGTTTTAAAAGAATCCGCTGTTGACCGATTAACGCCCATGTCCAAGAAACTTCAACCACTATCCACCACCCCTCCTCACTCAGAAGTTGCCTCAGGTCTGGCTAGCCCTCGAGAAGAAGCCCAACGAATAGGCGCCTTAGAACTAGAACGAGCTAGGTTCGAGTTCCAAATCAAAATGAAAGAACTCGAGTTGGAACAGGCCAAGTTGGAGCAGGAGGAAAAGTTGGAACAGGCCAAGTTGGAGCATGAGGGAAGGTTGGAACAGGCCAAGTTGGAGCATGAGGGAAGGTTGGAACAGGCCAAGTTGGAGCATGAGGGAAGGTTGGAACAGGCCAAGTTGGAGCATGAGGGAATGTCGGAACAGGCCAAGTTGGAGCATGAGGAAAGGATGGAACAGGCCAAGTTGGTGCAGGAGGTTAAACTGAAAGAACTACAGGTGAGAGAGACAGAAGTCACCTTAACATCGGAGTTTAAATCAAAGGAAGTGGCATTAAAAGAGAAACTAGCTGCTTTTAACCCTGCTACTGCTTCTTCCCTTGTTCCCGGGTTTGATGAATCCGATATGGACGGGTCATTTAGGACTTTTGAGAAAATAGCCGCGAAGAATGAGTGGCCAAAGGACCAGTGGGTGTCAGTGTTAGTTCCTAAATTATATGGTAAGGCTCGTAGAGTTTATAACTGTTTAGACCAGACTGATGACTATGATAACGTAAAAAAGAATATCCTCACCTCTTATGCTATCACGCCAGACGGATACCGGCAGAAGTTTCGTAAACTAACCAAACCATTTTCACACACCTTTGTTGAGTTTGCTCAAGAAAAGCCTAGGTTTTTTAAGAAGTGGTTAGAGGCTTCAGAGACCTCCACATTTCAGGATTTGTTAAATTTGGTAGTCCTGGAGGAGTGGAAAAGCAAGATACCATTTCATATCTTGAAGCATGTGGAGGAGCGTGGAGAGGTTAATTTAGGGCGTGCTGCTGAGCTGGCTGATGCGTACGCTTTGTTGGTGGAGTCACTGGGCAGTAGAGAACGTGGTACTTCCCGACATGTTAGGTCCTCCTCTGATGATAACCTTGGGGACGTGAGTGGTAGGTCGAAAGGTCCCACACCTATTCCCCCCGATGCAACCAAGCTTACTTGTTCTTACTGTAAAAACCCAGGCCATACGATCCAGAATTGTAAACACCCAAAGTGTCGAATTGCTAAAAGTAGTTCCCTGGATCCCAAATCCAAACCAATAGCAAATGCCAATGTGGAAAGGCCCCATCAGGATGTCTTCTCTTCATTCACCTATGAGGGAAAAATTTCAATCATAGAGGGGTCTCGTTCTTTCCCTATTCGTATACTACGTGATACGGGCGCAGCACAATCTATCCTCCTGTTTAACGTCATTCCTGATATATCTACCGCATTTACAAATGAGAGTGTTCTAATTTCAGATCTCTCGTCCCATTCTTCCTATCCTTTAGCTAAAGTGCACCTCCAATGTCCCTTGATTACTGGGGAAGTGCAAATAGCCATTAGGAAAGACCCAATGCCTGTGTGCGGCATTCATTTATTATTGGGTAATGACTTGGTAGGAGATCTAGTGGTTCCTAACATAAAGACGGTCGACTCTCCCTTACCTGTCAACTCCACCACTGACCTTAAAGAAACTATTCCTCATCTTTTCCCATCTTGTGCTGTCACCCGGTCGCAGAGTGTGCGAAATGGGCCCTCTTCATCTTAAACCACCTCCAATATCTTCCTACCCACAGAAGATCTGTCTAATAAGACCATTATTAAGGACGAGTTCATTAAAGCCCAACAATCTGATCCATCTTTGTTCAAACAGGTGATGAAAGACCTCAGTGTGGACCATTGTACATCTTCGGCTTACCACCCACCGTCCCAAGGTTGCTTGGAACGGTTCCATGAAAACTTTCAAATCAATGCTAATAAACTATCTCCTCTCAACTATATAGTCCATACTCCTGATCGCAGAAAAGATTCACAACTTGTTCACATTAATCTCATGAAACTTTACCATTCCAGGCAGTCAGAGGAAGACATCCCCGAGGCTGTAAGCCTATCTGTATTGCATACGGTTTTGCCGGAGACAGATGACATGGACCTATTGGAGAATTTAGACTTCCCTCTACCTAAAGAGAACCCTGCTAACAGTCACATACTCAACAACTTGGATGAGTATTTTTCTGTTCTGAATCCATCTCAAGCAAAAGATCTCGCTAAGTTATTATCAACATTTCCTAAAGTCACGTCAGACCTCCCAGGGTTTTGCAATATACTTAAACATGATATTAAACTAATCTCAGATGATGTACAACCCATTAGGCAATCAGCATATCGTCTAAGTCCACAAAAAAAATCGATTATGAAAAAGGAGGTAGATTTTTTGTTAAAGCATAACTTAGCTGAGCCTAGTACCTCCCCCTGGGCTTCACCTTGCCTTCTCATTCCAAAACCCGATGGCACCTTTCGTTTCTGTACAGATTATCGTAAAGTGAACCAGGTCACTGTCTCTGACTCCTACCCTTTACCTTTGATTGAAGATATAATAGACAGCATAGGCTGTGCCCAATTTATCAGTACCATAGACTTGTTGAAAGGATATTATCAAGTAGGACTCACGGATAGGGCAAAAATAATCTCGGCATTTATAACTCCATTTGGTCTTTTTCAATATTTAGTTATGGCGTTTGGCTTTTCTAATGCTCCGGCCACATTCCAGAGGGCCATAAACTACCTTATTCAAGACCTAGGTGGGACGTTCGCCTACCTGGATGACCTGGTGGTGTGTCGGACAGCTGGGACGAACATCTGGTGCGTTTGGAGATACTGTTTGCACGACTGCAAGAGACTGGATTCACCATAAACCTGGCTAAATCTGCTTTTGGCCGGGCCTCGGTGACTTACCTGGGACATATCGTTGGGCATGGTATGGCGAGACCCAAGGACGCAAACGTTGAAGCCATCTTGTCCTTCCCCACTCCAAGGACGAGGAAGGAACTCATGCACTTCCTGGGGATGTGCGGCTACTACCGTCGGTTCTGCAGTAACTTCTCCAGCGTGGCCGGACCCCTCACAGACCTTACCAGTTCTGCGGTCCCTTACATCTGGAACCAGAAGTGCGACCAGTCTTTCCACCGCCTCAAAGCCTTCCTTGCCTCTAAGCCTGTAGTCCACCCCCCTGACTACACCTTGCCCTTCCATCTGCAAATCGACGCTAGTGGTGTCGGAGTGGGGGCTGTGCTCCTACAACCCGACCCAACCACTGATGTCCTTCACCCTGTGGCATATTACTCTGCCAAGTTGAAAAAACATCAGACCAACTACTCGACCATAGAGAAGGAGGCCCTGGCTCTGGTGTTGGCAATAAAGAAGTTTGAATGTTACCTCCAGTCTTGCCCACAAACAACCCTAGTCTTCACCGACCATAACCCACTCACGTTCATCCAAACCAACAAGACCTCCAACCAGCGAATCCTCCGCTGGGCTCTCCTCACCCAGCCCTATAATCTACAAGTCCGGCACATAAAGGGGGTGGACAACCTGATTGCAGAGTCCTTATCCCGAGCTCCAGTGGAAATGTAGCAGCTACTCTCCAGACGCACCAGGTGATCACCTCCTTCGCGCCCGCGCTACGAAGGTCTTTGGAGGGGGGGTGTGTTACGAACCCCTCCACCGATTGTCTTCATCTACCTACCCAGCACCACGAGCAACGCCATCTAGGGACGAAACACGAGTATGGCTCATCTTAGTTACCACTCCCGGGTTTCCCTTCTCCATATCCTGGTTGTTGCGTCACTTCCGCCTCAGTCTACTTTGTCAGCTCCAATTCGAGGAGAGGACACTTCACTCTGGGAAGTGACCACAGGATCACCTATCCTGGAAACCTACGGCACAGAGACTATTTACCGTCTTCTACCATACTCAGCCTTGCTCGTCAGCCATCTCAGCTCCTCACTTAAGTATTTGTAATCTTGTATTGCCTCTTCCCCCTCCACATTGCTTCATTATTGTTTTATTACTATGTATATAATGTTCGTGTTTAGGTTAAGTTTGGTTAAGGGTAGTGTATAAACTGAATATTTTGTTAAGGAATTTATGGTACTTTATTATATACAACAAAAACTCGCATC